>OW387024.1:48259919-48572134 GCA_936439885.1 Nowickia ferox
AGCTGATGTCTTTGCTGCAATATTAGTTGCTGTTTCAAATTCAATTTTTATATCAATCGGACCATTATTGAGTGATTCATTCTGATGACTGACATCTACTACAATAATAGGAGCTTTTGTCTTAAACTCTAATGCAGTTAGAAGCGGTTGAGATTCTTTCATATAGTAGCTTTGTTGGAATCTTAGATACATATCATATAGAATTGCATAACGTTCATTTTTGAACTTTATGTTTAGATCATCATACGGGTATGAGACTGAATTTAAATGTACTTTTAAATTAGTCAAATCACAATGAACAAATTTATTTTCTTGTTGAAAAGCAATCAACACAAAACGGGGGCGTTCTCTATTTGCAGCCAGTTTAACATTCCAAATATGGTTAGTTCCTGTGATTAATTGTGGATTAATATGACAATCCCAACTGCGAAATGCCATGGGTATAGAAGCACCATTGTTAATAATTTTAATCATATTCAATTTGCTAAGGTCAGATAATTGAACATGAGGTATTCTCCATTAAATGAGTGAAATTGTAAGTTTAGCTTTTTCAGTAGAAACACTCGAGCGTACAAGATCTTCGTCGTTCTTATTGCGGAGGAGTATCAGTTCATGTTTTCCATTTAATATAACTTTGTTGTAGTCTTCAGCGAATCCTAGAAGCATTTTTAGAGGTACATAGAAATTGAAAAATCCATTTGCAAGCGTGACATCGTCAGTTTTGTTCTATCCAGCATTTTGCATCACATGGCTTTCTGTTGGTGATAGAGAAACCAAGTTTTTTATGATGCTCGTGGCTCCTAAATATCTTGTATGATCAATTTCAATTCCATTGAGCTCATAGCGAATTTCATCAAATAGATATGCCACAAAGTTGTTTTTTAATATAAAGTTCTCCGAAGATGAAGAGGATTTGGAGTTATTATCATCAGCAACAAATCATTTTACATAAATATAGCTCTCACTGGGTAGCACATACAAATCTTGATTTTGTATTGAAATTCTGGTTTCATCATTATTGTTGTAAGATTGTAAGTATGGTACATATGTATGATCGTCCTTTTTGATTATATTCTCATCCGACAAGGGTTTATCTAAGACATTATTTAGTTGACCTCAAATGTATTCGTATTGTAATTTCCTCTCCTCGAAAATTAATTAAATCACCGTGTTGATCAACTAAGCGCACCGCTAGTGAACTTATCTCTCTGGTGTTCACAGGTAAATAGATAAGATTTCTTGGAACCTCATCTATTTTATAGCCTGGAGGCACATTAATCGGAAATTTAGAAGTGGAGTTATTCATATATGTGTTAATAGCGATACTACTTTCAATTCGCAAGAGATTCACTTTAAAAATATTAACTGGAAGATCTGAGTAATAATATTTGTTTCGTGTTAGGATTTTGCTATTGAATCCTAAAAGTTTTCTAATTGTGTTGTCTTTATTAAAATATACAGGATCTTTGGAACTGTTGACTTTAACTTGCATTGTATTGTTATTGGCTTCAATACAAATCTTATTTTCTAGACAGAGTCGTTTGTATTGCTCTTCTATAAAATCAAGTATATCATTTAATTCGTAAGATCCAATTGGTATTTCAATTGTATGTTCCCCTATATGAAACATATTGTTGTAGGTGTCTACATTTGAAATACTGTTGTATGAATGAACATCAAGTTAGAGCACAATCATATGCATCATGTAATTCAATAGGAGGAAAGTAACTAGTAGATAATTCTGATGAGATAGAGCTCAGAGTAAGTGTTATTGACATTATAACAGACTGATTACAAATAAATAAAATTTAGTACAACATATGGTTTATAAGTATGATTTACATATTTATTTCATTTTCTTATTTTAAAATTAACATTAGTTTCTTAATATTACTGCTATTGTTGTTGATGGTGGTGGTGTTCAGCTATAATATTTCATTCTTACTTATCCAAGAATTGTGTTGATAAGAAAATCCCAGCTATTTAACGTATACCTCCTTTCCTTTAGTTTTAAGAACCTTTTCAACTAGATATGTATTTGGATATCTAGTTTTCGAAAGTTCTTCAGTATAGAATCCACCTTTAATAGGATTACCAAGATAATCTTCTAATATGAATGTTGTAGGATTTGTATTTTGAACTCTTGTAATTGTGAAAATTTCTGTGGTCCAATTTGGAGTATAACCTTTTTCAAATGTATGCTTATATTTGCTTATGCGTACATGATCTCCAACATTAAATTTCGACATTTTGTACATCTTCAAATGATTGTATACTGTCTTTAGTAGCTTTTGCTCATTTGTTGAGTTGACTTTAATCGGAGACATTTTAATGGTGCTATGAACTTTTCTATTGTATGCATTAAGTAAATCTTTGTATATATCAGTCCACTTATATGAACCATTAAAGCTAAATTCTTTCCACATCATTCCTTTCAATGTTCTGTTATATCGTTCTACTATTGATGCTTTCATACTGCTATATGTTGAGTAGTGATTAATGTTGTATTTATCCATTAATTTTCCAAAGTGTTTGTTGAAAAATTCTTTACCATCATCTGTTTGTAAGTTTTTTGGTATTCGTCCTAATTCAAAAATATTTTCCATCGCCTTGGTTGTTTCGAGTGCAGTTTTAGTTTTTAGTGGTACTGCCCATGCAAATTTTGAAAATGTGTCAATTACAGTTAACAAAAATCGATAATTTCTGTTTTCTCTAGAATAGTTCCCCATTTCAACTAAATCAGCTTGCCAAAGATCATCTATTCCTTTCACTACAACTCTACGACGCATGAAAACTTTTCGAGCTTGCTTATGCAGTTTGTTTACTAAATTTCTTTTTGAAGACATTAAGTTGTTTTACAGATTTTTTGGAGAGTGTTGTGATCTACTTGACGCACTTTCAGCTATTGATACGAACATGTAATTTTCCAATCTATAAATTTTCTCATTAAACTATATAGACACAGACTCTTTTATTTATACAAAAAAAAACGGACGACTTTTATGCTGACATCAAAAATGACATACAAGAACAATTTGATACATCGGACTATCCTACAGACAATATTTATAATTTTCCACTAGTAAATAAAAAAGTCATTGGTATGATGAAGGATGAAAATTGCAGTAATATAATGACAGAATTTGTTGGGCTGCGATCAAAAATGTACTCATTCAGTGTACAAAATCAAAATGACGTTAAAAAATCGAAGGGGGTAAAGAGAGCCATATTAGATAAATATAGTTTAGCTACTTATAAAAATTGTCTATTTAATAAATCTAATGTATATGATAATATGTTAACATTTAAATCTAAGTTACATCAAATAAATAAGGTAGTCTTAAGTTATGGAGACGATAAAAGAAAAATTAGATCTAATAACATTAATACATTGCATGGTATCATTTTCGTATTAAGGAAACTAACCCTGAATACGAACTTGACATGGTGCTAGAAGAGATTGCTAGAATGCAAGAAAACGTATAAAATTAATTAAAAATTGATGTACATACAATTTTAGTAATTAAGAAAAATTCTATTATTGTTAAAATCTTAGTTATTAAGAAAAATTCTTTTATTATAAAAATTATTGTACATAAAATTGTGACGACAAAATGCGCATCACTTGTTTTTGTGCCCACAAAATGAATTATGGATTATTTATTTTATTTATGTTTTTACATGATATTTAACTTATATAAATATAAGACGAATATAATATTGCGAATAACACTAGCTACTTTGGCTATCAGCTAATATTTTATTTTGTATTGTAGTATTTTTCCTTAGTTACTTCATGAATTAATTAAAGTTATGTTCTAAAATTTTGTATTAACTAAATTTGAAATTAACGGAAAACTTATGTTAACGAACATTTATACCATCACTGTTAAGTATGTTTTAAATGGTAGTTTCCCTGCTGTGTGAAGCACTGATCGATACAACCATTCGATACCTAACAAATGCTGGTACGTCGAGCAACCAATCACAACACGTCGTGTGGATGGTATGCGAGTATGGTTGTATATGTATCAGTCCATGTGAACACGAGTAGTATATAAAGCCGCACATTAGGCAATTACAGTCATTTGGCCAGCGATGCCAACTATTTGTAACCCAGACGCGCTGTTCCTCTTCGCAAAACGCGCTAGAACGCGCTAAGTTACAGCATTGTCAACTATTTATAGCCAAAACGCGCTATTTCCTACGCGCTAAATTAAATTTTATTAAAAGTCGATGTATGTACATGTGTATTAGTAAATACAATTAATTTTTTTAGTAGCTCTTTTCAGACTTTATAATATTGTTTCTTTGAAATTATATCCTAAATAACTAAACTAATTTAATACAGAATCAGAATTGCCTTCCAAATAATCGAAATCCTTAATTTTTTTTTTTTCTTATATAAATTGTCGAATAGTTTTGCGATTCAAATGTTTTTTGTACTTCAGGTAGAATAGATGCTTAATTTTTTTGGTCACGAGTAGGAGTACATATTTTTAGTTGTGAAATTTACAGTATTCTATTTACAGTATTCACAGTCAAGGGAGTTTTATTTGCAACACCTGAATCATTAACCAATTTAAAAAATTTTATGAGTTTTGAATACTAGAAAATTGTTAAATTTAAACAAAAAACGGGGGGGGGGGGGGAAATATTGAACTGATATGATGACTTTATTCAAAACGCACTAATTTAGCGCTTTTTTTAATAAACGCGCTAAGACGAAAAAAAGAGCGTTTGGCATAGTTAAAACCCGCTAAATCTAGCGCGAAACGCGCTAAGTTGGCATCGTTGCATTTGGCTGCTAGGTCATGGTGTGTAAGGTCGATTATTATTATTGGCGAGTTAACAATAATAATAATAGGAATTATCCATTGAAGAGCAGGACAATTGAATTATACTGCGCGATTCCAGTAGAAATTAAATTTTCCTACATATAGTAACTAACGTCAGAGATTATTTTTACAGTCAGTTGGTTGCTAGCTCATGTAAACTTAAGAGAACCATTTTTAAATAAAGAGTTATACGTATTATAACGAGTAAGAAATGGATTGTCTTTTTACTTTACTACGAAATAAGAAAATCTTGTAACGACCCTGGACACCGCTGAGCGTACCCCAGCATAAGAGCGGAAAACTTGTCGTTACAGTGGCGCCCGAGCAGGGACTATAAGTCTAAAAAAAAAAATTTTAACAATTTAATTAAAATTAAATTTAAATCAATTTCGCTAATAAATACGAAGTTGTAAAATTTTGAAAAACTAAATTTTAAATAAAAATAAAAATACAATAAAAATTCCAAAAAGAGAAGTCAAGCCAGGATGAAAAAATCTTCAACGCAGAAATGTTGAAAACATCTTGGATTTATACCCTCAAGCGGGAAGAATTAATCACATACCTGACCCAGTTCGAGCAAAGCACCACAGGAAATGTGGAAGAGCTGAGAAAGCGGTTCTATAAATTCATCACCTCCGAACATGATGAGATCACGGGATACCAATTGTTACAGCTGCAAAGCCAGCACGAGGCGGCATCAGCATCTACTCGCCTCCGTGTACCTGAGACTATTCGCCCCACTCCAACGTCGCCAACCAGGTCGATAGAAAGAGTGAGTACCCCTCCCATACCGGAGGTAAACAATCGCCTCATGGTAGTCGAAATTGTTCGCAAATCAGGTTTGAAGTACGATGGCGGAAGAGACCCAGTCGGTTTTATAGAGCGCATCGAAGAATTAGCAGGTATATACCAAATGGAAGTGAATCAAGTCGTGAAAGTCTTCGCTGAATGCTTTCGGAATTAAGCTTTGATGTGGTATCGAAATAATAAATAGCACTGGGACCCGTGGCTGACGTTCAAAACTGATTTCTATATATTTTTCCTACCATCAAGATATTTTGAGAAGCTGGAGGATGAAATTCGTAAACGTACTCAGCGCCCACGCGAATCTTTTAAGGATTACGCTCTGGCACTACAAAATCTTATGCGGCATACAAACCTCTCTTCAGAACAGAAGCTCGAACGAATATTCCGTAACGCACTTCCAGACTACTAGTGGTACATCAGCCGCCGAGACTTCACTACTCTAGACGACCTCCTAGACCTTGCCGATGAACTGGAAAGTATCCCTAGCACCTCCCATTCTGCTAGAGGAGAGCACCACCGACTGGTAGTAGAGCAATCTACCTCACGAAAACGTGCCCATCGCAAGCCTCAACCAAAAAGTCACAAAGAGCAACCTGAAAATCAAACAGAGCTGATATGGGAAGGAAATAAAATAAGGACTACGATGCTCATTGAGAATCAATTAGTAGGCAGCACTTTGGACATCGGAGCCACCCGGAGTTTCATTCATCCTCGCCTCATCCAAAAACTTATTCATCGTCCCGTCTATCCACATGCCGAAATAGACGTAATTTTAGCTGATGGCTCCAAAACAATCATCTACCGATCTCTAAGGATTAAAGTGACCTTGGGTAGGAAGACAGCAGACTGCGAATTCCTGGTGATGGAAGAAACCACTGAGGATATCATATTAGGGTTGGATTTGCTTCGCACCTTTGAAACCAGCATCATGTGCGCCGAGTTGGTGGTGCATAGTAAAAATATGCAACCCGAAACCTCGGACCCAAGCGACCACTTTGCTCAGGTAAGAGAAAACCAAATTAATGCAAATTTTTTAGATGAATCTACCTCATGGGCTGACGCTGAATCCAGGGTCCAACAACAACGTATCGACAAATTTTTAGAAGAGGAACTATCTAAATTCCAACACATCAAAGGGTTAGATAATGTAGCGTGTCATAAAATCGTCATAAAAGACGACCGACCTATCAAGATTAGGTACGCTCCACGATACCTTGCAATGCAAGCCATAATTGACCAGGAAGTTAACAAACTGATTCAGCAAGGCTGCATCGAACCCTCGCATAGCCCTTACAGCTTTCCAATTACACTGGTGAAGAAAAAGAATGGCACGTGGCGTACTTGTATGGATTTTCGACAGTTGAACGCTAGATCGATACCCTTTGCCTAGAATAGACACTATTCTTGATCGCTTGCGGAATGCCAAATTCACCAGCAGCCTGGACTTGAAAGACGGTTATTGGCAGATTCCCATGGACGAGGGCAGCAAACAATACACCGCATTCGCCGTGGCCGGACGAGGCCTATATCAATGGCTCGTTATGCCATTTGGACCGCATTCTGCCCCTGCAACGTTTCAGCGTGCTTTAGATCAAGTCATTGGACCCGAGCTAGAGCCTCATGCTTTTGCCTATTTGGATGACATTATAGTGATCGGTACCGCCTTTGAAGAACACCTAAGAAACTTGAAGGAAGTTTTTACGCGTCTACGTGCTGCTAATCTACGTACCAACCCCAATAAGTTTGAGTTTTTTGCAGCCGAAACAAAATATTTAGGTCACATTGTCACTAACGAGGGCATAAAAACTGACCCTGACAAGGTCGCTGCTATAGGTGAGATGCGTCCTCCAATAAATGTAAAAGAGGATCGACGATTCCTTGGAATCACATCATGGTACCGGCGTTTTGTCCCCGAGTTTGCCACGCTCACGCAACCCCTCAAAATGCTGCTGAAAAAGGGACGACACAGGAAATGGGGAAATGAACAACAACAGGCTTTTGAGACACTCAAAGCAAAGTTGACGCAAGCACCGGTTCTCGCTTATCAAGACTTCAATGAACCATTCGTTTTGCAAACCGATGCCAGCGACTACGGACTGGCAGCAGTCCTAACACAACAGTGTGAGGAGTAGGAGCATGTAATAGCATATGCCAGTTGCCATCTCAACAAGGCAGAGAAAAACTATTCAACAACCGAAAAGGAATGCCTAGCCATCCTATGGGGTATACGCAAGATGCGTCCGTATCTCCAGGGATATTCATTTGAAGTTGTTACTGACCACTTGTCCCTAAAGTGGTTGAATGGTATCGAAAACCCCACTGGCAGACTAGCCAGATGGGCTTTGGAATTACAGCAATATACCTTCACAATCACCTATAGAAAGGGTAAACATAACGTGGTGGCAGACGCTTTGTCACGCCAACCCTTGGAAGTGGCAAAATTGGCGCAGGTACCACCAGACGCAACTTGCACATGGCTAAAAAACTTGACTGAAAGTGTGAAAAGAAATCCCGAAAAATTCGCTGAGTACGCGATAGTCAACAACCAACTCTATCGCCTCTAACACACTCTGGAAGCTCTGTGTAGGTAGCACGCTACGAAGCCAGGTTATAAAGGAGGCCCACGATCAACCTGCGGGCGGCCACCTAGGCATTAGAAAGACTACACACCGGGTCACCAGCAGGTACTATTGGCCAAAAATGGTAAGAGATATAACGTGTTATGTCCGCAGCTGTGAGACATGCCAACGCTGCAAGACATCTCAACAACAAATGTTAACAAGAGTACCCGGCGAGTCATGGTCACTCGTATGTGCCGATTACGTGGGACCCCTACCACGTACACGTCATGGAAACACCGTACTGTTGTTGTTCTTTGGTAATTTTTCTAAGTGGTGCGAATTAAGCCCGGCACGCAGAGCCACCGCAGATGGAGTAGTGAAGGCATTCCGGGCGTATTGTGGCCCGTTATGGAGTACAGAAAGTATTCCTCACCGATAACGGTAGTCAGTTCTCATCATCCACTTTGCGAAAATACCTGGCTGATCTCGGGGTAAGACAACAATTCACCGCTCCATACACGCCCCAGGAGAATCCGACAGAACGCGCCAACCGCACCATCAAACATATGATAGCTCAGTTCTCCGGCTCTAAACATAACCGATGGGATGAGTTCCTACCGGAGATTATGCTTGCAATAAATACCGCATTTTCGGAATCTACCGGTTATTCCCCAGCCTACATAACACAAGGACGTGAACCTAGGCTACCAAGCGCCGTTTATGATAAGGTCACGATTGGAACGGGTGCACGACCGGGACAACCAACGGAGCGGGCCAAAGAGCTACAATAAATATTCGCCATAGTCCACTCAAATCTGAATAAAGCAGCCACGAAACAACAGCACCACTATAATTTACGATGCTGCCGATGGCAACCTCAAGTTGGGGATCAAGTTCTTGTTCGTCAACAGCAGCTTTCTAAAGCCATCGATAATTTTGCAGCTAAATTAGCTCCGAAATTTGGGGGACTGTTTGTCGTTAAGGGATTGGTGTCCCCTGTAATTGCTGAAGTTCTCGACTTGGCTAGTAACAAGACTCGTACTGATAATATTAATATTTAATATTTAGTAATATTTTCTTTCTTTCCTTTGTTTCTTCCCTAGACCAGTCGCAGAAATTAATTTGACCACTCACTAAAAAAAAAAAACAAAAAGAAGGGCAAAGATGAATCCCAAAAACAAGAAATTCGAAGAAACGTACCAAAAGTTTCGTAAGAATTTTGAGCAAGAGCAAGCCAAAATAAAGAGGACCATCTTCATAGAGGATGACGTCATCCTCTACCCTCATCATGTTAAACATGGCCGGCCAGTGAATCGGCCCACCGTCTACAACCGCAGGGCCAAGGCACAAGCACGGAGGCCCCATCAAAACAAGCCCGGTTCTCCATCGCGAGCCGAGTCGTCCAGACCCTGTAGGCACGAAGATGATGTCCCACCTCCACCATTTATCTAAACTGAGATGACACCTCCACCATTTATCGAAACTGAGATGACACCTCCGCCACTTATTGAAACTGAGATGCCACCTCCGCCTCCGCCACTTATTGAAACTGAGATGCCACCTTCACCTCCACCATTTATAGAGACTCAGATGCCTCATCCACAGCCACTGCTCATAGATGCAGAAATGCCATCGCCACCACGGCACGTCGAAGCTGAAATGCCGATTACCCCTTCACTATTAGAAGAGAGTTGGGAACCAGCTTCGGAACTGCTGGATGACTTCACTATCGATTTAGAAGACTGCCAAGCCGGGTTAATCGAGTGTGGAGACAGCTGGGGATGGGATGATATTACCGGTTGTGATAGTCAGCTGTTGGAAGAATTTCGCCGCTCGTTTTTTGGGCACAATGATGTCACCATCAGTCAGCGTCCACCATCACCGCCGTCGCCCCAGTCACAATCTACCTTGGACGGTGAAGATAATAACGAAAAACAACCGACACCACCGAGACGCAAACGGCTGGTACTGGTGGACGTCACCGATGCTCAATATCAATATTTGGGTTGTCAGTGTTACGAGCGACAGCTGCGAGTTCGACTACTGGTGCCCGGAAAGCAGCCAGAATACCCTAAAATCAAGCCGCCCGAATCCTCGAGGAAGTCCCCAACCAGTGCTGTTACGTACTCGTACCACGAGCCGAAGTCGCCGCACGAGTTAACACCGCGCAATGCATCCCCGAAATTGCCGGACACACCGGGAAGAACATGGTTTAGCCCATTAAGAAATATCAGTTCGCCACCTCTCACGCTAAATGACAATGAAGTGGGGTATATTGACATGCTGTCACCTGGTCCGTCAGCGCCGTCATCAGAAACCCAGGACAAAGCCGAGGTAGTTCCACCTGATCGAATCCAAACTGCATCAGAGTGCATCGGTCCTTGTGAGGTTGCATTGACCACCGTGCCGCAAGACGTCCAACGGCTCGTCGATGAAAAATTGAGGGTCAGGCCAGCACGCCAGCGGCTGCGGTTCATCACCAACAGTGCCGGACAACGATTCCGGATAAACATTTCCGGTGTAGGATCCGTCCGGGTATGGCAGCTTCCTTAAAAGCCCTCCCAGCACGAAGTAGAGCAGTGTGACGACAAAAGGCGCATCACTTGTTTTTGTGCCCACAATATGAATTATGGATTATTTATTTTATTTATTTTTTTACATGATATAAAACTTATATAAATATAAGACGAATATAATATTGAGAATAACACTAGCTACTTTGGCTATCAGCTAATATTTTATTTTGTAGTATTTTTCCTTAGTTACTTCATGAATTAATTAAAGTTATGTTCTAAAATTTTGTATTAACTAAATTTGAAATTAACGGAAAACTTATGTTAACGAACATTTATACTATCACTGTTAAGTATGTTTTAAATGGTAGTTTCCCTGCTGTGTGCAGCACTGATTGATACAACCATTCGCTACCTAACAAATGCTGGTACGTCGAGCAACCAATCACAACACGTCGTGTATCAGTTCATGTGAACACGAGTAGTATATAAAGCCGCACATTAGGCAATTAAAGTCAGTTGGCTGCTAGCTCATGGTGTGTAAGGTAATAATAATAATAGTAATAGGAATTATCCATTGAAGAGCAGGACAATTGAATTATACAAATAGTAACTAACTCAGTTGGCTGCTAGCTCATGTAAACTTAAGAGAACCATTTTTAAACAAAGAGTTATACGTATTATAAGTAAGAAAGAAATGGATTGTCTTTTTACTTTACTACAAAATAAGAAAATCTAGTAACGACCCTAAATACCGCTGAGCGTACCCCAGCATAAGAGCGGAAAACGTGTCGTTACAAGATGTATTTACTTAAAAGTTTGTGAGGAGTTTCTGTTTTAAGTAAAATTGAATTCATCTCTAGTTGTAGTAACTATAGTATAAATATTTAATATATTTTACTTCCATTTGTTTAAAGTAGATATAGCCTATGTTGACTATAACTTTAGAAATTTTTCGGTGTAAAATTTTTTCCAAATCATCTTTTTTCTTTACCTTTTACATATATTTTAGAACATCTTGCTTTGGCTTTTAAAAATGGCAAATGCTTTGAAATGAAACTGATCCAGCAGTTCAGCTTAGGTGATTATACTTTTTTGTGAACCACTTTGCTTCTCTTTCCTTTTTTATTGATAAACATTTAAAATCAAATGGTGGTTTTATAATGAAATTGTCATTATTGTTGAAAACATTCGCTACTTCTTTTTGTAATGAAAATCATTCGAAACCTTACTCGTCTATTAAAACTATTTTTTCATTCATATTACTTAATTTATAAGACTTTCCGGACTTTTTGTTATTCGATCATCAGTAAAAATGCAGTAGCTGAGGTCCTTGCTTGCTGTTTCATATTAAATTTCTATATCAATTGGGCCGCTATTGAATAAAAGGAACTTTTATGTTAAACTTTAGTGCCTTTGGAAGTGCTTGAGATTCTTTCATATAATAGATGACTTTCTATGTCAACATATCTGTCTATCCTTTTTTTTCTGCGTTAAGGGGCAATTAAATTTTAAAATTTTAATTCCTCAAATTGTGTTACTTCATACTGATAATATGTTTTCATTAATAAGGTATATGTTTTTCTTATGAATGCTACTCGCCTATGGCTTTTATTTGATGTTCTAGATGATTTTTTTTCTCATTTTATTAAAGTTCAGCGTATTGTGCATATATTTCTGATATTTTTAAGTGCGCTTTATTTACCTGTCAGACAAAGTGTACATATCAGTTGATCACTCAGTCTCTCTTTTTAATTTTTTTTTTCTTTTAATGTTTCACTACTATTTTTTCAGATTTTACTACTTGAAAAAGAGAATCTTTGTGTAATTTTTAAATGTATTCATATATACATATATGTAAATATATGTATGTATGTATAGAGAAATTACTTTATCTGCAAAGAAATACATGTTTAATAATCAACTATTCTAGAACATCTATCTCAAATAATTCAGTTACCTCCACAATCAATTCACCGTCGGTGTTTTCATAGTGTCAGAAACATTAGAATATCTATGTTTGAGAGAATTTTTACATCTAGTTTTTCTACATGAGGTTTGCTGGTTGACCCCCTTGAAGTTATTGTTGACGTAGGCTGGGTTGTATCACATTCAGATGTAATAATTTCTCACTTAAAAAAGGTCCTCATCACCATCAACCATATCTGTATACATTTCATTCATGAGTTGGGTTGATCCAGATACAATTGCTGTCTACAGATTAATGATTAGAAACAAGTTTCTCATCACCTTTTAACAGATTTATATATTTTGCTAGCATGCATGCTTCTATCGATAGTGACGCGAGAGTCCGACATGTAGTGGTGTTTCAATTAAAAATCTATACTATTAGAATTTACGATTTCGCTCTTTTTATTCTTTTACAAAGTAGATACATATTTATGTATTTCATTTAGCACAGAGTCATTTAAAGTTATTGTTGGTGATGTAGTTTGAGTTGTATCGGATTCAGATATTATGATTTCTCACTTAAAAAAGGTCCTCATCACCTTCTATCAGGTTTTTATATTTTTCTAACATGCATGTCTTAGCATGCTTTTGTCGATAGTGACGCAAGCGTCCGAGATGTAGTGGTGTTTCAGTTAAAAATCTATACTATTAGAATTTACGATTTCGCTATTTTTATTTTTTTTACAAAGTAGATACAGTATTTATTGCTTATATGCATGCCGGTTATAAGCATTTCCCGTTTATATGCACCCCAACTTAAGCAATTTCATTTCGGCACTTAAAATACCCGAAATGTTTTTGTGTATATGCATTTCGCTTATATGCACATCTCGCTTTTATGCACCACAATTAAATCCAATTTCAAAAAATTTGTAAGCAAAAAATACTTTTATATGCATGAGTAGACTATTTAGCAACACATAATAAAAATTTGTACAAAAATTGTTTCATCACAAGTTGAAAGTCAAACTTTCCATCCCTTTTGAAAAGTTAGCTGTTTCACTGAATTTCAGAAGTTCCATCTCCATTTTAAATCAGCGGTTCTATAAGCTGCAGTTGTGAAGTTTATATGTTTACATAGTTCAGTTTGTGAAAAATTACAAATAAGATAAGAATATAAAAAATGAGTGTAAATAAAAGAATAAGCTTGTCAATCAAGCAAAAAGTGGCTATTCTTAGCGAAATTAAAGACTGCACAAAACAGGACATTGCCAAGAAGTATGGGTGTTCTATGGACACTATTAATCCCGATCTTAGAAATAAAAGTTCAATTCTGCAAAACAGTAAGACATGTTATAATTTGTCCCGAAAAAGGAATCGGGTTGGAAAGTCCAAGAAGGTGGACCAAGCAGTAGCAAAATGGTTTGACCAAATGCGGATGTCTGGTGCTGTAGTGTCAACGAATATGATAATGGAAAAGGCTAAACAATTTGCCATATCACTAAAGGAAGAATTCGATCCAAGTCTTGGCTGGCTATACCGATGGCAACGAAGAGAAGGCATAAGTTTAAAAAAAATGCATGGAGACTCATCATCGGCAGATTTAGAAGCTGCTGCAAATTTTAAATCAATCCATCCAAGTTTGATTGCCGAATACAATCCCAAAGACATATTCAATGCCGATGAAACGGGTCTACTTTTTAAAACATTGCCGTCTGCTACATTAAATAGGAGTAATTATAAAATCGCTGGCTTGAAGACACCTAAAGAGCGGATCACTATTCTTCTTTTATGTAATGCAACAGTTGACTTCAAAAAATATTTGCCATAGGTAAACCAAAAAAGCGTCTGTGTTTTAAAAATAGGGAACTACCATTCAAGTATTTTTCGCAAAAAAAAACATGGATGACGCAAGACATTTGGAGAGAAATCATAATGGCTTTCGATGAAGAAATGATTCATCAAAATCGAAAAGTCATCCTATTTGTGGATAATGCTTCAGCGCACAAGCAGACAAATTTGAAGAACGTTAAAGTTTGCTATCTACCCGCAAATACCACTTCAATTTTGCAACCATTAGATATGGGAATAATTTATGCTTTTAATAAAGCACACTATAGGCAAAATATTATACGGAAACAAATTTGCTTTTTAGAAGCTGGGAAAAAAATGGAGGATTTCAAAAAATAAATTGACATCTTAACAGCACTACATATTGCCAAGCGAACATATTGGATGGTCACGCCCGACACTATTTTAAATTGCTTCAAAAATGTAATATTGTCACTGAGATTTTTCAGTAATAAACAGATTTGTACATAATGCCTTGACAGTGTAAATTTGTCTACCAATCACCAGGTCTGCCAGAAGAACGAGAGGATGAGATGATAGTAATTCAAACTAGTCCGGAATGTGAAACAAATTTCCAAAATTTCATTGATTTTGACAATGAGTTGCCGTGCTATACACCACCTAATGATGATGAAATTGTCGCCGAACTTCAATCCAGTGAAGACGACTCTGACGATGAGGAAGAAGATAGTGACGAATATATACCGGTTCCGTCAGTAAGTAACGCTTTAGATTCCCTAAGCAATATACGGAGTTTTCTTTTATCAAAAAACGGTTGTGCTGAGGAACTGGAGAAAATTGAACAATTCATTTTTTCAAAATGCTGCCATAATATTCAAACCAAAATAACGGATTTTTTTCAATAAATACTAGTTTTTAACTGTGAATTTAAAGTGAAATCAAATTTAACATTTTTTATTTAAAATATATTTATGTGCACATATGATCTGATCTCGCAATGAAATTGAATTTAGAGAATAACTAGGTATACGAATGTACTGTGAAATTTAATTTAATTTTAGTTTTTTGTTTTATATTACATAGTTACGTTATATATATATAAGCGCTTATCTAATAAATGTTTGAAACAACAATAAAAATAAAATTCCAGTGTGCCTACATATTCCGTTTTTACAATTAAATTTTGTATACATATGTATATATATGCACTGTTGATACAAGTAACAGAATTTTTATATATGCACCACCAATGCAACTAAACGAGTTTTTCTATAAGCACTGCGGATGCATATAACAGAGTTTTTATTACATGCATTTCCCGTTTATAAGCACCAAAATTTGGGCAAATTATGAAATGCATATATGCGATAAATACTGTACATATTTACGTATTTCATTTAGCATAGAGTCATAATATTTCTTTGCTTACAAAATTATGTGACGTGAGGAATTCTTTTAAATTTGCATGCTTCGACATGCTTTCAATATTTTTTCTGTAAATTTATTTAATACTCATACAGATAAAGATATAAAGTAAGATCTGCTTACATTGGAAAATGTACAATTTTCACTATAAAAAGTGATAATATTATGTGTTACTGAATATTACACTGTGTTGTAATTTATTTTGAACGCTTTAGAGAATTTCCAGTATATTAAGTTAATTATCTTTCTTAAGACCTATCATTCCTAATCATTCCTTCAAAAATACAAACCAAACTAGATTTTTCCTGTTTAATTTTATTTTTTACTTTCATTAAATTTCAACATTTTGTTCATCTTCAAATTACTATATTTAGCAGCTTTTTCCCATTTGTTGAGTTCACTTTAATCGGAAACATTTTAATAGTGAGATGAACTTTTATATTGTATACGAGTACATTAAGTAATTCTTTGTATATTTCAATACACTTATATGAACCATCATCACATCATTCCTTTTATTGATCTATTAAATCATTCTACTATAGATGCTTTCATATTGAATAATATTTATTCTTCTATTTACACATGAATTTAAGTGTTTATTAAAAAATTCTCTAAGACCACCTGTTTGTACATTTTTTGGTACTCATCCCAATTCAAAAGTATTTTCCATTGCCTTGGTATTTTCAAGTGCAACTTTTATTTTCAGCGGTACTGACAATATAAACTTTGAGAATGTAGCAATTACAGTCTACAAAAATCAATAATTTATATTTTCTTTAGAATAGCTCCCTATTTTTACTAAATCAGCTTACCAAATACCATATATTTCTTTTATTATATTTCTACAATACACAAAAAATTTTCGATATTGCTTATGGAGTTTGTTTACTAAATGTCTTTTTAAAGACGTTGAGTTGTTTTACAGATTTTTTTGGAGAGTGTTATGATTTACTTGATGCACCATCAGTTATTTATACTAACATGTAGTTAATTTTTAATTATATAAATTTTATCGTTCAGCTGTTCAATTTGTTTTTCAAAAGATGATTTAATTTTTAGAATATCTTTCTCAATTTTTAAATTGCCTTCTATCTCTAATTTTATTTCTCGTTGTACTCAATCAATTTACATTTGAATATATTTTTGAATTATATTATTGCCATACCTTAAACTATATTATTAATTTGTCATTTAGTTTTTCGATTTGAATAGAAAAATTTATTGATAATATCGTTCTCTTTAAGAGAACGATGATGATTCTGTATACATTAGTGGAAATTATAACAAGACGGTGTAATCAACTATTGTTCCTTCTACAAATTTCGTTAATGTACTTACCTCTATCTTGACTGATGTTTTTTCAGGTTTAAAACTTGTATTATTTTCAACTTCTGTCTTCATTTTACTTTCTTCTTTCATGGGAATTCTTTTAATTTTTTTAGAACTATTTATCAATTCCTTGAGATGGTCTGCTATAGCTTCAAATGTATCTCTTAATTGTTCACATATATTTATTTCACCAGTTTCACCAAACATTTCTTGTCGTCATCAACTGGTTTAAAACTTTATCTTCAATGTTTGCTATCATCAAAGAGCAGATCAGGTTATCAGATCAGGTAATCAGATATTAGATCAGGTTGAAAGGTATCAGATCAGGTTATCAGCTACCATATCAGCTAATCAGGCAGCTGGTCTGGTTTTCAGATCAGCTTATCAGGTATCAGATCAGCTTATCTGGTAGCTGGTCTGATTTTCAGATCAGGTATCAAATCACCTTATTAGATAGCTGGTCTGGTTTTCAGATCAGCTTATCAGTTATCAGTTTAGCTTATTAGGTAGCTGGTCTGTTTTTCAGATCAGCTTATCAGGTATCAGATTAGCTTATTAGGTAGCTGGTGTGGTTTTCAGATCAGCTTATCCGGTATCAGATTAGGTTATCAGACAGCTGGTCTGGTTTTCAGATCAGTTTATCAGGTATCAGATCAGGTTATCAGGCAGCTGGTCTGGTTTTCAGATCAGCTTATTAGGTATCATTTTAGTATATGAGGTAGCTTATCAGGTATCGGATCAGCTTATCGGGTAGCTGGTCTGGTTTTCAGATCAGGTATCAAATCACCTTATTAGGTAGCTGGTCTGGTTTTCAGATCAACTTATCAGGTATTAGATCAGGTTATCAGGAGTTGTTCTGATTTTTAATATCAGGCTATCTGGTTCAGATTGGGTTAGCGTAGCTGATCAGCTTACAAGTAGCTGATCATTTATAACATTTAGATGAATGAAGTTTAAGGGTCAGATAAAATACGAAAAAATAAACTTTTATGTGCTCAAACTGTTTTCTATAACGATCATCGTTTAATTCAATATTTTTGCTTATAAACAAAAATCCATGTTTATCCTTAAAACATGCTTTTTAGTTTTCTCATCTTACTTCAACATTATAATTACAATAGCATTCTCTAGTATCAAATGTTTAGAGATTCTGATATAAGTTTGGCATAAGTAGAATGAATCAACATTCTTATATCACCCCGTTCAAAACTATGCTTCTCACACGCAACATCGTTAAATTTCATATTTGAATACTTTTAGCTTTTCATTATCTGTAAATGCGTAATATCCCATTTCTTTAATTGATGAAATTAATTTCTTCAGGTATTATATAGATTTTGAGAATAATAGAGATTTCAAACTTTAGTCAATTAGGACTATCTAGCAAGCCAATTATAACATTATTATTTTCGCAATTTGACAAACCAACTATTGTGGCGCGAATAGGATTTGCTAGGAGGGAACTTAATTTTTGAATTAACGTTCGATGATTCACCGATATTTCGTACCAAGTTATTTTTAGGTTAGCTTATCAGGACCTGGTCTGGTTTTCAGATCAGCTTATCAGGACCTGGTCTGGTTTTTAGATCAGCTTATCAGAACCTGGTTTGGTTTTCAGATCAGCTTATCAGGACCTGGTCTGGTTTTCAGATCACCTTATCAGGACCTGGTCTGGTTTTCAGATCGGCTTATCAGGACCTGGTCTGGTTTTCAGATCAGCTTATCAGGACCTGGTCTGGTTTTCAGATCAGCTTATCAGGACCTGGTTTGGTTTTCAGATCACCTTATTAGGACCTGGTCTGGCTTTCAGATCAGCTTATTAGGACCTGGTCTGGTTTTCAGATCAGCTTATCAGGACTTGGTCTGGTTTTCAGATCAGCTTATCAAGTATCAGATGAGGTTATAGCAAATATATGTATCAAGTTTAAAGTTAGATTAATAACTAAAGGTAATCTTTTATGAACAGTTATTTATATAGTTATGATATATTCAAATTGTTTTCTATAACGATTATCGTTTAAATGAGTATATTTGCTTATCATGAAAAATCAATATTCATGCTTCCAACACTCTACAAATTTCTTGAAACTTTTTGAAATTCTTATTACTGACAACATAATCACTATAAACATGCTTCATATTTTTTTCATCTTACTTAAACATTATAATAACATTTGCATTGTCTTTTATTAAATGCTTGCGAATTATGGTATAAGTTTAGCACAAGCAGAATGAGTCATCATTCTTATGTCGCCCAATACAAAAATATACACGTATGTTATTTTGCTTTTCATGCACAAAGCGTTAAATATTATAATTGAATCATTGGACCTTTAATTGATGAAAACCAGACTAGCTACCTGATCTGATAGCTGATACCTGATCTAATAGCTGATACCTCTTATTTGCTAAACATGGATGAGAAAGTTTTAAAATAGTTGGTGTTGACAAGAAATGTCTTGAAGAAAAAGTTTCGTAGTATAAAAACTGGTGAAATAGATATATGTGAGCTAGAAAATATATATTTAAACCTATAACAGAACCTCTCAAAGAATTCTTAAATAGTTCTAGAAATATTGAAAGAATTCACAAGAAAGAAGAAAGTAAAATCAAGGTAGAAGCTGAAAATAATACAAGTTTAAAGCCATCAGTCAATATAGAGACAAGTACACCAAAGAAACTTTCAGAAGGAACAATATTTGATGATATCATCTTATTTAATGATGCTAATACTGAGAATGCTGATGAGGATGATGAAGATGACTTCCAATTCTGAAAACATTTATACTCATTTATCAGTCTTGGAAGGAAGAATTGAATTACATACAAACTATGGCCCACATCAAGATTTGAATAATGAATGAAAGTTTGGTGATAGTAACCTAAAACTAAATGAAGATAAAATACAAGTTGATGGTCAAATATAGGCCCTAATAGTAGCTTTATTTTCTTTAATGATTGATAATAAAACATGGAAATATTATGAGAAATTTGATGTTGAAAACTATATAAAATATATAATTTCTACTAATCATCATCATCATTCACTGACAGAGAATGATGTTATCAGTAAATTGTTTCTGGAAACTCAAATCGATAAACTATAGGACAAATTAATAATACAGCTTAAGGAATTAATATAATTCAAGAAAATATTAAAATGCAAATTGATGGAGTACAACGTGAAATACAATTAGAGATAGAAGATAGTTATAAAATTTAAAAACACATACTAAAAATTAAACAATATTTTCAAAAAACAAATTGAACAGCTGAACGATAAAATTTATAGATTGGAAAATTAACTACATGATAGTATAAATAGCTAAAAGTGCATTAAGTAGATCACAACACTCTCCAAAAAACTTTAAAACAATTCAATGTCTTTAAAAAGAAATTTAGAAAACGAACTCTATAATAAATCTCGAAAATTGTTTGTGCATTGTAGATATGTAATGAAAGGAATAGTTGATCTTTTATGGAGCTGATTTATGTGAAATGGGAATGTATTCTACAGAAAATATAAATTACTGGTTATTGTAGACTGTAAATGATGCATTCTCAAAGTTTCTATGGTCAATACCGTTGAAAATAAAAGTTGCACTCACAAAAACCTAGGCTGTGGAAAATATTTTTGAAATGGTACGAGTACTAAAAAATTTACAAATGGATGATTGTAAAGAATTTTTTAATAGACACTGGAAAATTCATGCATAAGTAGAAGATTAAACATTACTTAATATGAAAGCATCAATAGTAGAATGATTTAATAGATCACCCAAAGGAATTATGTGATGATGGTTCATATAAGGGTATTGAAATATATATACAAAGAATTACTTAATGTACTCGTATACCATATAAAAGTTCATCTCACTATTTAAATGTTTCCGATTAAAGTTAACTCAACAAATGAGAAAAATATAATAATTTGAAGATGAACAAAATGCTTAAATTTAATGAAAGTAAAAAATAAAATTAAACAGGAAAAATCTAGTTTGGTTTGTATTTTTTGAAGGAATGATTAGGAATGATAGCTCTTAAGAAAGATAATTAACTTAATATACTGGAAATTCTCTAAACTTGTTGGCCTGTATGAAATATTGTGAAAACTTAAGCGTTCAAAATAAATTACAACACAGTGTAATATTCAGTAACAGATAATATTATCACTTTTTATAGTGAAAATTGTACATTTTCCATTTCGAAAGCTCTAGCAAGCGAAATTTTAAAATATGCCCATGGGCTATTATAATAGATCTTCACTCTATTCATTTCTATAGCTATCAAATCTTTAGAAAATATAGACAAACTACATAAATTAGACTTAGATTTCCAATTTAATTAATTGTCCCTTAACGCTGACAAAGAGTAGACAGATATGTTGACATAGAAAGTCATCTTGTATACTAGAGGAACCGTTGAGAGGCCAGACCTAAATTGTAAGAAAACGATTTCGTTTTCTGTTGATCGCTATTCAAGAAGAAAACAAGTTTCCTCATTATGATTTAACTAATTTAAAAGAACATTTAAATTCAGTCTCATATCGAAATGATGATGATCTTAACATAAAAATTAAAAATAAACGTTATGCAATTCTATATTATATGTACTCGTATCTAAGATTCCAACAAAGCTACTATATGAAAGAATCTCAAGCACTAAAGTTTAAGATAAAAGTTCCTTTTATTCAATAGCGGCCCAATTTATATAGAAATTTAATATCAAACATCAAGCAAGGACCTCAGCTACTGCATTTTTACTGATGATCGAATAATATAAAGTCCGGAAAGTCTTATAAATTAAGTAATATGAATGAAAAAATGGTTTTAATAGACGAGTAAGGTTTCGAATGATTTTCATTACAAAAAGAAGTAGCGGATGTTTTCAACAATAATGAGTATAACAATTTCATTATAAAACCACCATTTGATTTTAAATGTTTATCAATAAAAAAGGAAAGAGAAGCAAAGTGGTTAACAAAAAACTATCCTCACCTAAACTGGACTGCTGGATCAGTTTCATTTCAAAGCGTTTGTCATTTTTTAAAAGCCAATGTAAGATGTTCTAAAATATATGTAAAAGGTGAAGAAAAAAGATGATAGTTGGAAAAAATTTTACACCGAAAAATTTCTAACGTTGACTATATAGGCTACATTAAATTTGAACAAATGGAAATAAAATATATTAAATATTTATACTATAGTTACTACAACTAGAGAGGAATTCAATTTTACTTAAAACAGAAACTCCTCACAAACTTTTAAGTAAATACATCTAAAAATTAAAAGAACGTTTTTTAATTTAAAATAAAAAAAAACTATGGAGATATTTAACATCTATACACAAAAGACCAGGCGAATATTTACAACAGCAACAACAAAAGACTGCACATGACAAAAAAAAATTAATTAAACAAGGAGCCCCAGACTTATTTGTATGTACATACATACATACATGAAATCAATTTGTAGATCCATATGTACATATGTACACATATTATCAAATTTCTTACCCATGCTCAAGTATTTATTGGATTTTAACAATCACACTTACATATCTACATCATGAAAACATATAAACCGTTCTCCAAGCTATTGACGCTTGAAGTTGAAATTCGAAGAAGACTTAAATAAACAAACTTATCACAGACCAGTCAAACTCTATCGCGCATATACATACACACACACAAAATCGCCACGATCGTACACAAGAATTTTGCAAAATCTGAAATTAATATTTATACAAATATAAACAAATTTCTGATCGACAGACTTTAACACTGGACAAATTTAAGCTTGATAAAATATAAAGCAATCTCATCCTCCAATATGAAAAACATACTAGGATTAGGGAAGTTCAGATATATGATAATATTTTCTAGCAAAAAATGTTCATATGAGAAATAATTTATTTCTATGTACATATAACTACTATGGTGAGAAAATCACATACACAAACATATACTAAAATATATCTACGAAAAATTAAACCTATTTCAACAACGCGCCTCCCCTCACAAATCGCAGTCAGCCTAAAGTCCTTACAGATATACATACACAAAATCTCAAGGTAACATACAATCTATCAATCTCACAACCTAAATCACGATCAGCCTTAAACTCATATAGACATACATACACACAAATACGGATACATATACATGAACACCTTCACCTCACCTCTCATTAATCATGATCAGCCTTAAACTCCTACACCTATACATACAAATTGCGCGGTTATATATTTCATGAACACTTCGCCCATCATGAATCACGATAAGCGTTAAATTTCCTACAGATATACATACACAAATTCTCAAGGTCACATACAATCGATCAATCTCAACAATCCAAATCACGATCAGCCTTAAACTTCTACAGACATACATGCACAAAAATTCCTACAGACATATAAGCACCCAAATTCCTATAGATACATATTACAATAACACCACCCCGCCTACCTCAAATCAAGGACAGCCTTAAACTGCTACATATACACACATACATACACATACACATAGGCACATTCTATCTATCTATCACAACAACACCCTCCCCCACCTCAAATCAAATCAATCAGCCTTAAACTCCTATGAACATACATATACACAGATTCCCACGGATACGTATTACATGAACACTCTCACCTCGCCTTTCATAAATCACAGACAGCCTTAAACTCTTACAGACATAATTACATACATAGACACATGTACACAGATTCCCACCCTCCACCAGTCGATCTACCTCAAATACATCCCGCCCCCCCACAGCTTGGTTTAAATTCCAACAAGCATAAACGTCACCGAATTCCCGCGGTTACATATTACAAAACACCCTCACCTACCCAAATCACGGTCAGCCTTAAGGTCTCACAATCTAGACACACCCCGCTCTCCACCAATCACAGCCAGACTTCAATTCCTACAGCTAGACACACCCACAAATTTTCCGTCGGCATTAGGAAAAATCATTTCCATGATTTTCCCGTCGGCATTTGAAAAAAATGAACATGTTTTCCCGTCGGCATTTGAAAAAAATAAATATGTTTTCCCGTCGGCATTAAAAAAATAATAAACATGTTTTCATGTCGGCATTTGAAAAAAAATAATGATGCATTGCCGTCGGCATTAGGAAATCATATACATATAAAAGCTTCAAACCTATAAACCTCCTAAATGTATTCTCACAAAATATTCCGCGCACAAGTTCCCACGGTCATACATACATACAAACATACACACACTTAATACAAACAACAAACAGTTATTGTAAACAAAAAAACACTTAATGTAAGCAAAAAACTCCTTATGTAAACAAAAATGGGACGGTATCAAATTTCACAAATTTCCAAGAATTTTAAAATTTGGGTAATTAAAATTTCAAAATTTCACAATTTTAATTGTCGCAGGACGCCCAATTCCCTACTACTCCAGCGTTATAAGGAATTTAGAAGAGAGCAGGAAGGATTATAGTACGATAGTATATTAAGGAAAAAGCTGTGAAAAAGGCTAATAAATAAAGAGAATATCACAGTAAGATGTTGTTGCATTCCTTTCTTTGTGGTCCACAAATTAAATTTTTGTGACAGAACGTTGGACTCCGGTGAGTACATACCCTAGTCGACGAATCATCGTTACAGTGGCTACAATAGAAAGGAATTATTACAAGAATTATAAAATAAAATTAAAAACTGAAAGTGTGTGGAACAAATGCAAAGCTACAAATAAAGAAAACAAAAATATTGTTTAATAGTAAAAAAAAAAATTTTTTTTTTCTTGTACAAAGGAAAATATTCAGAAGTAGCACAGATTGCTAAATAAAAGAAAACTGTTGCCTAAAACTGGTTACCAAAACAAAAAAAAAAAAAATTTTAAAAACAAAACAAAATCATTTTATCGAAAAAAAATCCTAGAAAGATACAAAAGCAAATAAAGTAGTGTTTTGTTGGTATGAAGTACGGGTCATTTAAAAAATAATAAAAAATAAATAAAAAACAACAAATAAGAAGAGTAATATTTAGTGTGCCTCCAAGACTAAAAAAATAAAAACAAAACAAAGGAGGAAGGAATTATTATTTCTGATACAGTCAGTGCAGCAGTGAAGTTTTAATTAACAAAAAAAAAATGTTGAAGTGTAGCTGGGCGTATTCCCTGAAGCGGGATGAATTATTTAGCTGCCTGAGCGAATTCGATCTAGACCAGGATGGCACCGTGGAAGAATTACGGAAAAGATTTGGTAAGTTTCTGGGTGGGGAACATGACGAGGAAGAGACAGCTCAACTGTTAGCACTACAGGAGAAGTACGAGGCAACAAACTCGCTGGGTGCATCGACATCCAAGAGTGGTACAGCCACATCGCCAGCCAAACCTGAAGCACAGATGGGCATACAAACTCTCACCATAACACCTTCGCCACCACCAACAATAGTCACCGAGGCAAGACTTAACATAATAGATAGCGTCCGAAAATGGTGACTTTCATACGATGGTGGTTGTGAGCCTTTGGCATTCATTGAACGCTTAGAAGAATTAACAGAGATTTATGGCGCGAATTTAGACCAAATGCCCAGTATCATGCCTGAATTTCTGAAGAAACGAGCGCTAGTCTGGTTTAGGAACAATAACAACCAGTGGCGAGACTGGAATACGTTTAAGGCCGATTTCCTATCATTCTTTCTACCATGTAGATATGCTGAGAAACTCGAAGACGAAATTAGAAGTAGAGTTCAACGTCCACAAGAGCCTTTCAAGGACTACGTTTTGGCACTCCAAGGCTTAATGCGACATTCAAAGATGACTGAAGAGCAAAAATTGCATCGTATCTTCCAGAACTCACAGATAGAATATCAGTGGTATATAAAACGTAAAGATTTTTCATCATTGGCGGAGCTCATCCAGTTGGCGGGCGATCTCGAAAGTATTCCCGTAACTCCAGCACCAGCCCGTGGACCAAATTTACGCCCCACAAACCAACCCGTCGCACACACAACCAAATTAATGTTTCAATTGTGGAGGTACCGAACACTTTGCATCCAGATGCCCTGTTCGTATTAATAATCCGGGAAACGCCAACGGAGGCCGACGGAATTGAGGATCGTCGGGCCCTCCCCAAACAAGCTCAAAACCTCAAACAAACAAACAGGCCTACACAGTGAAGATACCCGACTCTCCGCATCACTGTTAATCGCCGGCACCGAAGTAAAAGCCGTCATCGACACCGTTGCCAGCCGAAATTTTATGCGAGACTCCTTTATCCCGATTTGGGTGAACCGCCAGTTTATGTGACCGAAGAAGTTGATGTCATTTTGGCGGACGGCTCCACTAAACCCGTTCATAACACCGTCGAATTTCGCACCACACTGGGGAAAGTCACAAAAAGGTGCAAGTTTTTAGTTATGCCAGGCGCCAGTGAAGATATAAATGTGGGTCTAGAGTTCTTACGACAGTTCAACACTACTCTACAAATAGCCGGACTTACTTTAGACTGTGCCAGAGTCGTTACAACATGCCCAGATACTCAGGTCAAAGTCAATCACAACTTAATAAGTGGAGATCCACCGGTAAGTACAGACAATTTGAATTTAATTGATACGGCCCAATTGTCGCTAGATGAGCAAGAGATAGTTAATAACTTCCTGGAGAAGGAACTACCTAAGTTTCAGCATGTCAGAGGTCAATCTAACGTTACATCCCACAAGATTATAGTCACAGATGACCGCCCCATAAAAATCCGTTATGCTCCACGCAACCCGGCGATGCAGGATATTATTAATGCAGAAGTTAATCAACTACTCACGCAGGGTTGTATCGAGCCTTCATGTAGCCCGTATTTTTTCCCCATTACATTAGTCAAAAAGAAAAATGGTATGTGGAGAACATGAATGGACTTCCGCCAGCTCAACCTTAGGTCGGTACCCGACGCTTACCCACTGCCGCGGATCGACAGCGTTTTAAACAGGCTACGTAACGCGAAATTCATTAGTAGCCTGGATCTGAAGAATGGGTATTGGCAAATTCCCCTAGACGAAGACAGTAAGAAGTATACGGCGTTTGCGGTCCCAGAGCGGGGTTTGTATCAGTGGAGGGTGATGCCGTTCGGGCTACACTCTGCCCCGGCCACCTTTCAACGCGCACTAGACAGCATAATCGGCCCTGATATGGAGCCACATTCCTTCGCATACCTAGACGACATCATTGTAATTGGGGAATCGTTGGAAGACCACATGGACCACCTGCGAGAAGTGTTAAGACAATTGAGGACTGCCAACCTCAAAATAAACATAGAGAAATGTAAATTCGTTACGCGAAAGACGAAATACTTAGGGCATGTGATAAACGAACAAGGTATCAAAACTGATCCCGATAAGGTTGCCGCTGTCACCCAGATTTCACCAGTCAGGCCTCATTAGATTTGTCCTCGGATTCGCCGGGTTCTCCGAAATCGTCGCCGTTGCAGAGGCGCAGCCCTCCACAACCCTTACAACCTAGAGTCACCCCAATACCCATTCGGAGCCCTTATAGTCCTAGACGACTCACCGTAGCACCAAATATAGCAACCCCACCCCCGAGAAGTAACAAAGGGCACGAAGAATGGCCGGACGAGCTGCTACATATTATTGCCGAGGCACAAAAGACCAAGAAGACGGGTCAGCGCAGAAGGTTCTTAGCAACAGTGGATTCCATCACCTACCAAATAAGGATTGCCAAAGGCGGAGCCGTCCGAGTGGAGAAGCTTAGCACCCAGTTGCCGAGGAAGGGAGGAACTGTGGCGGTAAAAGTCGGCAGGCTCGTTTTTAACGTCAAGGAATGAAATGTTTATTTATTTCTCTTTTTACCAAAACATAATATTGAAATGAAGTTTGTATATAATTTTCGAAACCATTGTAGTATTTGTTATTTTTACGTATAAATGAATTACATAAAAGTATTCTAATCACGAGTGAAACTAACTCCATAAGTCTGTCAACGCCGTCCGTACATAATATTTGAATATAACGAATTTATTTTTAATAGTGTGGAATAGGAGTATTATAAAAAGTAAGCTTCCTCTTACATACATCTCGCAGTAATCGTACGTACAGAAAATGGCAACCGGTCAGAGCAGCCAATCGAAGGTATAAAAGCAGCAGCCGGGATGAATAAAAGGACAGTCTGTACGGAGGAGTCAACTAGGTAAGATCGTTGATACGCATTGGAGTTTAAGAGAGCATTATTACGGGTGGCTTTACTACTAGAGTGACAGTAGCGAGTGGAGTTAAGAGGAAATTATTACGAGTGGTTTTACTACTGGTAATAATTGCATAGTGACAGTAGTGAGGGGAGTTAAGAGGAAATTATTACGGGTGGTTTTACTACTGGTAATAATTGCATAGTGACAGTAGTGAGTGGAGTTAAGAGGAAATTATTACGGGTGGTTTTACTACTGGTATTAATTGCATAGTGACGGTAGTGAGTGGAGTTTAAGAGTGAATTATTACGGGAGGCTTTACTACTGGTAATAATTACATAGTGGAGTTGGAAAAGAGAATTATTACGGGTGGTCTTACTACTTGTAATCATTGCATCGTTACAGCAGAGAATAGATATTAAAACCAGCGTTATTAGGAATTTAGAAGAGAGCAGGAAGGATTATAGTACGATAGTATATTAAGGAAAAAGCAGTAAAAAAGGCTAATAAATAAAGAGAATATCACAGTAAGATGTTGTTGCATTCCTTTCTTTGTGGTCCACAAAATTAAATTTATGTGACAGAACGTTGGACTCCGGTGAGTACATACCCTAGTCGACGAATCATCGTTACAATGTAGTCAAATTCTCTTTTTTTCTATAACGATCATCGTTCAATTCAATATCGTTGCTTATAATCAAAATCCATATTTATCCTTCCAACATGCTTTATATTTGTCTCATCGTACTTAAACATTATAACTACATTATGATTATCTAGTATCAAATGTTTGGTGATTCTGGTATAAGTTTGACATCAGCAGAATGCATCAACATTCTTATCTCACTCCAAATACTTGGCCAGCTACTTGTAAACTGATAACCCAATCTGAATCATTTAAGCTGATCTGAAAACCAGACCAGGTCCTGATAAGCTGATCTGAAAACCAGACCAGGTCCTGATAAGCTGATCTGAAAACCAGACCAGGTCCTGATAAGCTGATCTGAAAACCAGACCAGGTCCTGATAAGCTGATCTGAAAACCAGACCAAGTCCTGATAAGCTGAACTGAAAACCAGATCAGGTTCTGATAAGCTGATCTGAAAACCAGACCAGGTCATGATAAGCTGATCTGAAAACCAGAGCAGGTCCTGATAAGCTGATCTGAAGACCAGACCAGCTACCTGATAACCTTATCTGATAGCTGATACCTGATCTAATAGCTGATACCTTTTATTTACTAAATATGGATGAGAAAATTTAAAAACTGTGTTGACAAGAAATGTCTTGAAGAAAAAGCTTCGTAGTATAAAAACTGGTGAAATAGATACATGTGAGCAACAAAAGATATATTTAGGGCCATTATTATAATTTGCCGATAGTTAAAGGCAAGATTTTGTCGAACGGATAAATGGCTAAGCATTATAAAATGTTCATTTATTATTTTTTATCCATTAAATATTATTATTATAAATAATACTAACAAACAAAAATTAAAGTTGTAACAATGCAAAGCTTTTTATCGGGCAGACAAAATCCTGCTTTTAACTATCGGTAAGTTGTAATAATGGCACTTAAACATATAACAGAACCTCTCAAAGAATTCATAAATAGTTCTAGAAATATTGAAAGAATTCACAAGAAAGAAGAAAGTAAAATCAAGGTAGAAGCTGAAAATAATACAAGTTTAAAGCCATCAGTCAATATAGAGACAAGTACACCAAAGAAACTTTCAGAAGGAACAATATTTGATGATATCATCTTATTTAATGATGCTAATACTGAGAATGATGATAAGGATGATGAAGATGACTTCCAATTCTGAAGACACTTATACTCATTTATCAGACTTGGAAGGAAGAATTGAATTACATACAAACTATGGCCCACATCAAGATTTGAATAATGTATGAAAGTTTGGTGATAGTAACCTAAAACTAAATGAAGATAAAATACAAGTTGATGGTCAAATATAGGCTCTAATAGTAGCTTTATTTCCTTTAATGATTGATAAAGAACATGGAAATACTATATGAAATTTGATTTTGAAAACTATATAAAATATATAATTTCCACAGAGAATGATGTTATCAGTAAATTGCTTCTGGAAACTCAAATCGATAAACTATAGGACAAATTAATAATACAGCTTAAGGAATTAATATAATTCAAGAATATATTAAAATGCAAATTGATGGAGTACAACGTGAAATACAATTAGAGATAGAAGATAGTTATAAAATTGAGAAAACACATACTAAAAATTAAATCATCTTTTGAAAAAACAAATTGAACAGCTGAACGATGAAATTTATAGATTTTAAAATTAACTACATGATAGTATAAATAGCTGAAAGTGCATTAAGTAGATCACAACACTCGCCAAAAAAACTTTAAAACAACTCAATGTCTTTAAAAAGAAATTTAGTAAACGAACTCTATAATAAATCTCGAAAATTGTTTGTGCATTGTAGATATGTAATGAAAGGAATAGTTGATCTTTTATGGAGCTGATTTAGGTGAAATGGGAAACTATTCTACAGAAAGTAGAAATTATTAATTATTGTAGACTGTAAATGATGCATTCTCAGTTTCTATGGTCAATACCGTTGAAAATAAAAGTTGGACTCGAAAAAACCTAGGCTGTGGAAAATATTTTTGATAGACACTGGAAGATTCATGCATAAGTAGAAGATTTAACATTACTTAATATGAAAGCATTAATAGTAGAATAATTTAATAGATCATCCAAAAGAATTATGTGTTAAGAATTTAGCATTAATGATTCATATAAGTGGATTGATATATATATATATATATATATATATATATATAAAGATTTACTTAGTACCTAAAATGGAAAAGCTCATCTCACAATTAAAATGTTTGCAATTAAAGTTAACTCAACAAATGAGGAAAAGGTGGAAAATACAGTATACAGTAATTTGAAGATGTAGAAAATGTTGAAATTTAATGACAATATAAATAAAATTAAAAAAGAAAAATCTAGTTTGTCATGGTTTTTTTTTAAGGATTGATTAGAAATGTTAGGTCTTAGGAAAGATAATTAACTTAATGTACTGGAATTCTCTAAACTTGTTGGTCTGTATGAAATATTGTGAAAACGTAAGCGTTCAAAATGAAGTTTAACACAGTGCATTATTCAGCAACACATCGTATTATCACTTTTTATAGTAAAAGTTGTACATTTTCCATTTCGAAAGCAGTAGCACTCAAAATTTAAAAATGTGAATCTGGGCTTATTATAATAGATCTTCACTCTGTTAATTTCTATAGCTATCAGATCTTTAGAAAATATAGATAAACTAAGCAAATTGGACTTTGATATCCAATCTTTAAGAATGTACATGTGTATGAATGGGTATCAAACAAACTTACTGAATAAATATAGACTTCAACTACAATCAAGCTGAAGCATGCATAAATTGTAAAATGTAGTGTAAACAGATCTTACTTTATATCTGTATCTTAATGAGTATCAAAAAAATTTAGAAAAAAAAATATTGGAAGCATGCCGAAGCATGTATAATTTAAGAAAATTCCTCACATCATTCAATTTTATAAGCAAAGAAATTTTATGACTGTGGGAAATGAAATACATATATATCTACTCTGTAAAAAATTCAGAAGAGTGAATTCTTAAATTCTAATAGTATAGATTTTTAATTGAAACACCACTACATGTCGGACTCTCGCGTCACTATCGATAGAAGCATGCTATCTGTTAGAAGGTGATGAGAAATTTGTTTCTAATCATTAATCTGTAGACAGCGACTGTATCTGGATCAACTCAACTCATGAATGAAATATATACAGATATGGTTGATGGTGATGAGGACCTTTTTTAAGTAAGAAATGATTACATCTGAATGTGACACAACCCAGCCTACGTCAACGATAATTTCAAGGGGGTCAACCAGCACACCTCATGTAGAAATATTTGAAGCAAAAATTCCTTCAAACGTAGATATTCCAATGTTTCTGATACTATATAAAAACACCTAGGCTGAACTCATGGTGGAGGTGACTGAGTTCTTGAAGATCGATTTGGTGCAATACTTGTTTATTAAACATGTATTTCTTAGTATGTAAACTAATTTCTACATGCATACATATATTCGCATATATGTATGTAGATCTGAATACATTTGCATATGTACACATTCACATATGTATATATTTTCATTAAAAATAATGGAATTAAAAATAATATTAATGTTCTATATTTCAAGTAGTAAAATCAAAAAAAGTAGTGATACATCAGAAGAAAAAAATAAATAAAACAAGAGACTGACTGACCAACTGATATATGCAGCCTGTCTCACATGAAGACAACGCATACTTAAACATAGGAGAAATATGTATACAATACGCTAAACTTTAATACCATGAGAAAAACAAAAAATATATCATCTAGATCATCAACTAAAAGGCATAGGTGATCACCCTTCACAAAATAAACATATAGCCTATTAATGTAAGCATAGTAACATTATCAAGTAATATAATTTGGGCAATTAAAACTTTAACATTTAATTACCCATAACGCCGACAAAGGACACCCAGAAATTTCGACATGCAAAGTCATCTTGTATGTTAGAGGAAGTGTCGAGAGGATAGACCTAAATTGACAGAAAACGACTTTGTTTTCTGTTGATCGTTTTTCAAGAGGAAAATAAGTTTGTTCATTATGATTTGACTAACTTAAACGTACATTTAAATTCAATCTCATATCCATATGATGATCTTAACATAAAATTAAAACATTATCGTTATGCAGTTCTATATGATATGTATCTATGTGATATGTATCTACTACTCGTATATGAAAGAATCTCAAGCACTTCCAAATGCACTAAAGTTTAAGATAAAAGTTCCTTTTATTCAATAGCGGCCCAATTGATATAGAAATTTAATATCAAACATCAAGCAAGGACCTCAGCTACTGCATTTTTACTGATGATCGAATAATAGAAAGTCCGGAAAGTCTTATAAATTAAGTAATATGAATGAAAAAATGGTTTTAATAGACTAAGGTTTCGAATGATTTTCATTACAAAAAGAAGTAGCGGATGTTTTCAACAATAATGAGTATAACAATTTCATTATAAAACCACCATTTGATTTTAAATGTTTATCAATAAAAAAGGAAAGAGAAGCAAAGTGGTTAACAAAAAACTATCCTCACCTAAATTGGACTGCTGGATCAGTTTCATTTCAAAGCGTTTGTCATTTTTTAAAAGCTAATGTAAGATGTTCTAAAATATATGTAAAAGGTGAAGAAAAAAGATGATAGTTGAAAAAAATTTTACACCGAAAAATTTCTAACGTTGACTATATAGGCTACATCAACTTTAAACAAATGGAAATAAAATATATTAAATATTTATACTATAGTTACTACAACTAGAGAGGAATTAAATTTTACTTAAAACAGAAACTCCTCACAAACTTTTAAGTAAATATATCTAAAAATTAAAAGAACGTTTTTTTAATTTCAAATAAAAAAACTATCGAGATATTTCACTTCTATACACAAAAGACCAGGCGAATATTTACAACAGCAACAACAAAAGACCGCACATGACAAAAAAAAATTTATTTAAACAGGGAGCCCCAGATTTATTTGTATGTACATACATACATAAAATCAATTTGTAGATCCATATGTACATATGTACACATATTATCAAATTTCTTACCCGTGCTCAAGTATTTATTGGATTTTAACAATCACACTTACATATCTACATCATGAAAACATACAAACCGTTCTCCAAGCTATTGACGCTTGAAGACGAAAGTCGAAGAAGACAAATGTACTTAAATAAACAAACTTATCACAGACCAGTCAAACTCTATCGCGCATACACACATACACACACACAAAATCACCACGATCGTACGCAAGAATTTTGCAAAATCTGAAATTAATATTTATACAAATATAAAAAAATTTCTGACCGACAGACTTTAACAATGGACAAATTTAAGCTGGATAAAATATAAAGCAATCTAGATGAATTTTAGTATGTGTTTGTGTATGTCAGCCTAAAGTTCTTACAGATATACGTACACAAAATCTCAAGGTAACATACAATCTATCAATCTCAACAACCTAAATCACGATCAGCGTTAAACTCATATAGACATACATACGGATACATATACATGAGCACCTTCACCTCACCTCTCATTATTCATGATCAGCCTTAAAGTTCTAAGATGAAATAAAACATGTTAGGACTAGGGAGTTCAGATATGTGATAATATTTTCTAGCATAAAATGTTCGTATGAGAAACAATTTATTTCTACGTACATATAAATACTAGGTTGAGAAAATCACATACACAAACAGATACTAAAATTCATCTACGAAAAATTAAACCTATTTCAACAACGCCCCTCCCCTCACAAATCACAGTCAGCCTAAAGTTCTTACAGATATACATACACAAAATCTCAAGGTAACATACAATCTGTCAATCTCAACAACCTAAATCACGATCAGCCTTAAACTCATATAGACATACATACACACAAATACGGATACATATACATGAACACCTTCACCTCACCTCTCATTAATCATGATCAGCCTTAAACTCCTACATATATACACACAAATTGCGCGGTAATATATTACATGAACACTTGGCCCCTCATAAATCACGATAAGCCTTAAATTTCCTACAGATATACATACACAAATTCTCAAGGTCACATACAATCGATCAATCTCAACAATCCAAATCACGATCAGCCTTAAACTTCTATAGACACACATGCACAAAAATTCCTACAGACATATAAACACCCAAATTCATATAGATAAATATTACAATAACAGCGCCCGCCTACCTCAAATCAAGGATAGCTTTAAATTCCTACATATACATACATATACACACACACACATACGCACATTCTATCTATCTATCTATCACAACAACACCCTCCCCCACTTCAAATCACAATCAGCCTTAAACTCCTACGAACATACATATACACAGATTCCATTACATGAACAGTCTCACCTCACCTTTCATAAATCACAGACAGCCTTAAACGCTTACAGACATACATACATAAGTAGTAGGGAAATGGGGATTCGGGGACAATTAAAATTGTTAAATTGTGGGCTGAAATTGTTAAATTGTGGCTGAAATTGTTAAACTGTGGGCTGAAATTGTTAAATTGTGGCTGAAATTTTAAAATTCTTGGAAATTTGTGAAATTTGATACGTACGTGTGTATGTGTGTGTGTGTGTGTGTTTTTTTTTTTTTTGCGGCGCTTTGATGTTTTTGTTTACATAAGGAGTTGTTTGTTTACATTAACCCTTGTGTGAACGGGTGATTTTTTTGTGGTGACATTAATTGTGTGAACGGGTGATTTTTTTGTGGGGGAGGATTAAGGGGTTTCATAAGATTAAGATTTTATAAGTATATACATATAGATATGCCGACGGGAAAATCATGAAATGATTTTTCCTAATACCAATAGGGAAATTGTGAAAATAATTTTTCCTAATACCAATGGGGAAATTGTGAAAATTATATTTCCTAATGCCTACGGGAAAATCATGAAATGATTTTTCCTAATGCCGACGGCAATGCTTGATTATTTTTCCTAATGCCGACGGCAATACATGATTATTTTTCCTAATGCCGAAGGCAATACATGATTATTTTTTTCAAATGCCGACGGCAAAACATGATTATTATTTTTTTCAAATGCCGACGGCAATACATGATTATTATTTTTTTCAAATGCCGACGGGAAAACATGTTTATTTTTTTCAAATGCCGACGGGAAAATCTTGGAAATGATTTTTTCTAATGCCGACGGAAAATTTGTGGGTGTGTCTAGCTGTAGGATTTTAAGTCTGGCTATGATTCTTGGAGGACGAGGTGTGTATAGCTGTAGGAATTGAAGTCTGGCTGTGCTTGGTGGAGGGCGGGGTGTGTCTAGATTGTGAGACCTTAAGGCTGACCGTGATTTGGGTAGGTGAGGGTGTTTTGTAATATGTAACCATGAGAATTCGGTGACGTATATGCTTGTTGGAATTTAAGCCAATGTATGGGATGTATTGGAGGTAGATCGACTGGTGGAGGGTGGGGAGTTGTTGTAATACGTATCCGTGGGAATCTGTGTATATGTATGTTCGTAGGAGTTTAAGGCTGATTGTGATTTGAGGTGGAGGAGGGTCTTGTTTTGATAGATAGATAGAATGTGCCTATGTGTGTATGTGTATGTATGTATGTATATGTAGCAGTTTAAGTCTATCCTTGATTTGAGGTAGGCGGTGGGGGGTGTTATTGTAATATTTATCTATAGGAATTTGGGAGTTTATATGTTTGTAGAAATTTTTGTGCATGTATGTTAGTAGAAGTTTAAGGCTGATCGTGATTTGGATTGTTGAGATTGATCGATTGTATGTGACCTTGAGAATTTGTGTATGTATATCTGTAGAAAATTTAAGGCTTATCGTGATTTATGAGGGGCGAAGTGTTCATTAAATATATCATGATTAATGAGAGGTGAGGTGAAGGTGTTCATGTATATGTATACGTATTTGTGTGTATGTATGTCTATATGAGTTTAAGGCTGATCGTGATTTAGGTTGTGAGATTGATAGATTGTATGCTACCTTGAGATTTTGTGTATGTATATCTGTAAGAACTTTAGGCTGACTCTGATTTGTGAGGGGAGGGGCGTTGTTGAAATAGGTGTAATTTTTCGTAGATGAATTTTAGTATGTGTGTGTGTATGTGATTTTCTCACCATAGTATTTATATGTACGTAGAAATAAATTGTTTCTCATATGAAAATTTTTTGCTAGAAAATATTATCATATATCTGAACTTTCCTAATCCTAGTATGTTTTTCATATTGGAGGATGAGATTGCTTTATATTTTATCAAGCTTAAATTTGTCCAGTGTTAAAGTCTGTCGGTCAGAAATTTGTTTATATTTGTATAAATATTAATTTCAGACTTTGCAAAATTCTTGTGTACGATCGTGGTGATTTTTTTGTGGGTGTATGTGTGTATGCGCGATAGAGTTTGATTGGTCTGTGATAAGTTTGTTTATTTAAGTACATTTGTCTTCTTCGACTTTCGTCTTCAAGCGTCAATAGCTTGGAGAACGGTTTGTATGTTTTCATGATGTAGATATGTAAGTGTGATTGTTAAAATCCAATAAATACTTGAGCATGGGTAAGAAATTTGATAATATGTGCACATATGTACATATGGATCTACAAATTGATTTTATGTATGTATGTATGTACATACAAATAAGTCTGGGGCTCCCTGTTTAAATAATTGTTTTTTGCCATGTGCTGTTGTTGCTGTTGTAAATATTCGCCATCTCTTTTGTATATAGATGTGAAATATCTCCATAGTTTTTTTATTTGAAATTAAAAAAACGTTCTTTTAATTTTTAGATGTATTTACTTAAAAGTTTGTGAGGAGTTTCTGCTTTAAGTAAAATTGAATTCCTCTCTAGTTGTAGTAATTATAGTATAAATATTTAATATTTTTTATTTCCATTTGTTTAAAGTTGATGTAGCCTATATAGTCAACGTTAGAAATTTTTCGGTGTAAAATTTTTTCCAACTATCATCTTTTTTCTTCACCTTTTTCATATATTTAAACATCTTGCATTGGCTTTAAAAAATGACAAACGCTTTGAAATGAAACTGATCCAGCAGTCCAGCTTAGGTGATGATAGTTTTTTGTTAACCACTTTGCTTCTCTTTCCTTTTTTATTGATAAGCATTTAAAATCAAATGGCGGTTTTATAATGAAATTGTTATACTCATTATTGTTAAAAACATCCGCTACTTCTTTTTGTAATGAAAATCATTCGAAACCTTACTCGTCTATTAAAACCATTTTTTCATTCATATTACTTAGTTTATAAGACTTTCAGGACTTTCTATTATTCGATCATCAGTAAAAATGCAGTAGCTGAGGTCCTTGCTTACTGTTTCATATTAAATTTCTATATCAATTGGGCCGCTATTGAATAAAAGGAACTTTTATCTTAAAATTTAGTGCATTTGGAAGTGCTTGAGATTCTTTCATATAATAGCTTTGTTGGAATCTTAGATACGAGTACATATAATATAGAATTGCATAACGTTTATTTTTAATTTTTATGTTAAGATCATTATCATTTGGATATGTACTTTTAAATTAGTTAAATCATAATGAGGAAACTTCTTTTCTTCTTGAATAGCGATCAACAGAAAACGAAATCGTTTTCTTACAATTTAGGTCTGGTCTCTCAACGGTTCCTCTAGTATATAAGATGACTTTCTATGTCAACATATCTCTCTACTCTTTGTCAGCGTTAAGGGACAATTAAATGTTAAAATTTTAACTCCTCAAATTGTGTTACTTCATACTGATAATATGTTTTCATTAATAAGGTATATGTTTATATTATGAAGGTTACTCGCCTATGGCTTTTATTTGATGTTCTAGATGATTTTTTTTTCTCATTTTATTAAAGTTCAGCGTATTGTACATATATTTCTGATATTTTTAAGCGCGCTTTATTTACCTGTCAGACAAAGTGTACGTATCAGTTGATCACTCAGTCTCTCTTTTTAATAATTTTTTTCTTTTAATATGCCACTACTATTTTTTCAGATTTTACTTCTTGAAAAAGAGAATATTTATGTAATTTTTAAATGTATTCATATATACATATAGGTAAATATATGTATATATGTATAGAGAAATTACTTTATCTACAAAGAAATACATGTTTAATAATCAACTATTCTAGAAAATCGATCTCAAATAACCTCCACCATCAATGCACCGTCGGTGTTTTTATAGTGTCAGAAACACTAGAATATCTATGTTTGAGAGAATTTTTACATCGAGTTTTTCTACATGAGGTTTGCTGGTTGACATCCTTGAAGTTATTGTTGACGTAGGCTGGGTTGTATCACATTCAGATGTAATCATTTCCTACTTAAAAAAGGTCCTCATTACTATCAACTATATCTGTATACATTTCATTCATGAGTTGGGTTGATCCAGATACAATTGATGTTTACAGATTAATGATTAGAAACAAGTTTCTCATCACCTTCTAACAGATTTATATATTTTGCTAGCATGCATGCCTTAGCATGCTTCTATCGATAGTGACGCGAGAGTCCGACATGTAGTGGTGTTTCAATTAAAATTCTATACTATTAGATTTTACGATTTCGCTCTTTTTATTCTTTTACAAAGTAGATACATATTTATGTATTTCATTTATTACAGAGTCATAAAATTTCTTTGCTTACAAAATTGTGGGGCATTCTTTTAAATTTGCATGCTTAGGCATGCTTTCAATATTTTTTCTGTAAATTTATTTGATACTCATACAGATACAGATATAAAGTAAGATCTGCTTACATTCCATTTTACAATTTATGTATGCTTCAACATGATTCCAGTTGAAGTCCATATTTATTCAGTAAGTTTGTTTGATACTAATTCATACACATATACATTCTTAAAGATTGGAAATCTAAGTCCAATTTATGTAGTTTATCTATATTTTCTAAAGATTAGATAGCTATAGAAATTAATAGAGTAAAGATCTATTATAATAGCCCATGGGCATATTTTAAAATTTCGCTTGCTAGAGCTTTCGAAATGGAAAATGTACAATTTTCACTATAAAAAGTGATAATATTAGGTGTTAATGAATATTACACTGTGTTGTAATTTATTTTGAACACTTAAGTTTTCACAATATTTCATACAGCCCAACAAGTTTAGAGAATTTCCAGTATATTAAGTTAATTATCTTTCTTAAGACCTATCATTCCTTCAAAAATACAAACCAAACTAGATTTTTCCTGTTTAATTTTATTTTTTACTTTCATTAAATTTCAACATTTTGTTCATCTTCAAATTATTATATTTAGCAGCTTTTTCTCATTTGTTGAGTTAACTTTAATCGGAAACATTTAAATAGTGAGATGAACTTTTATGTGGTATACGAGTACATTAAGTAATTCTTTGTATATATATTTCAATACCCTTATATGAACCATCATCACATAATTCCTTTGGGTGATCTTTTAAATCATTCTACTATTGATGCTTTCATATTAAGTAATGTTTAATATTCTACATATGCATGAATTTTCCAGTGTCTATTAAAATATTCTTTACAATCATCCATTTGTAAGCTTTTTGGTACTCATAACATTTCAAAAATATTTTCCACAGCCTAGGTTTTTTCGAATGCAACTTTTATTTTCAACGGTATTGACCATAGAAACTTTGTGAATGAATCATTTACAGTCTACAATAATCAATAATTTCTATTTTCTGTAGAATAGTTTCCCATTTCACCTAAATCAGCTCCATAAAAGATCAACTATTCCTTTCATTACATATCTACAATGCACAAACAATTTTCGAGATTTATTATAGAGTTCGTCTACTAAATTTTTTTTTAAAGGCATTGAGTTATTTTAAAGATTTTTTGGAGAGTGTTGTGATTTACTTGATGCACTTTCAGCTATTTATACTATCATGTAGTTCATTTTCCAATCTATAAATTTTATCGTTCAGCTGTTCAATTTGTTTTTTCAAAAGATGATTTGATTTTTAGTATGTATTTTATCAATTTTATAACTATCTTCTATCTCTAATTGTATTTCACGTTGTACTCTATCAATTTGCATTTTAATATATTCTTGAATTATATTAATTCCTTAAGCTATATTATTAATTTGTCCTATAGTTTATCGTTTGGAGTTTCCAGAAACAATTTACTGATAACATCATTCTCTGTCAGTGAATGATGATGATGATTAGTAGAAATTATATATTTTATATAGTTTTCAACATCAAATTTCTCATAGTATTTCCATGTTTTATTATCAATCATTAAAGAAAATAAAGCTACTATTAGGGCCTATATTTGACCATCAACTTGTATTTTATCTTCATTTAGTTTTAGGTTACTATCACCAAACTTTCATTCATTATTCATATCTTGATGTGGGCCATAGTTTGTATCTAATTCAATTCTGCCTTCCAAGACTGATAAATGAGTATAAGTGTCTTCAGAATTGGAAGTCTATGAGTAAAAACCATCTTCATCATCCTTATCATCATTCTCAGTATTAGCATCATTAAATAAGATGATGATATCATCAAATTCTGAAAGTTTCTTTGGTGTACTTGTCTCTATATTGACTGATGGCTTTAAACTTGTATTATTTTCAGCTTCTATCTTGATTTTACTTTCTTCTTTCTTGCGAATTCTTTCAATATTTCTAGAACTATTTATGAATTCTTTGAGAGGTTCTGTTATAGGTTTAAATGTATCTTTTATTGCTCACATGTATCTATTTCACCAGTTTTTACACTACGAAGCTTTTTCTTCAAGACATTTCTTGTCAACACCAACTGTTTTAAAATTTTCTCATCCATGTTTAATAATAGTAAATAACAGGTATCAGCTATTAGATCAGGTATCAGCTATCAGATCAGGTTATCAGGTAACTGGTCTGGTTTTCAGATCAGCTTATCAGGACCTGGTCTGTTTTTCAGATCAGCTTATCATGACCTGGTCTGGTTTTCAGATCAGCTTATCAGAACCTGATCTGAAATCTGAAATATTTTCTGGTATCGTATAGCTATATTATTTTATTTTTCCTATATAAGAGATAATGGTCCGTACTCATAGTCAAAACAAAGTATATTTTAAGAGTTTAAAACCAGTATTATCATAAAAATACTGATTTTTATTTTCATAAAAAATTTTTCTAAAAAAGCCTTTATAAAGTCTTAATAATTTTTATAAATAAGGCTGTTAAAATATACTTTGTTTCACTAACCACATTTGTGTAACTAAATGCATTTTATAAATATTATCTCTTATTAAAAAAATAAAATAATACAGCTATACGATATCAGAAAATATTTTCTGAAATCGTGTAGCTGCATTATTTTATTTATTTAATAAGAGATAATGATGTATACTCACATTCAAAACAACATAAAACTATCATTTGTTTTGATTATGAGTATACGTCAATATTTATGAAATGCAATTAGTTACACAAATGTGGTTAGTGAAACAAAGTATATTTTAACAGCCTTATTTATAAAAATTATTAAGACTTTATAAAGGCTTTTTTAGAAAAATTTTTTATGAAAATTTGTCTAAAAAACCTTTATAAAGTCTTAATAATTTTTAGAAATAAGACTGTAAGAGTTTAAAAACAGTATTTTTATGATAATACTGGTTTTAAACTCTTAAAATATACTTTGTTTTGACTATGAGTAGGGACCATTATCTCTGGTATCGTATAGCTGTATTATTTTATTTTTCCTATATAAGAGACAATATTTATGAAACACATTTCATAAATATTGGTGCATACTCATAGTCAAAACAACCTAAAAATAGTATCGTACAAAATTTTGATGATTCATCAAACGTTAGTTCAAAAACAAGTCATAGTTCCCCCTCTATCAAATTTTATTTGCGCAAAAATAGTTGGTCTGTCAAATTGTAAAAAAAAAAAAAAAAAAAATAAAAAATAATATGATATGATTGGCTTGCTAAAAAGTCTTAATGAACTAAAATTTTAAAACATCTACATATTAATACTCAAAATCTCTCTATCAACCCAAATATGGATACTTAAAGATATTACATAATTTCATTAATTAAAGGAATGGGATAATACACATTTACAGATACTGAATCTGTTATTTCTCCTAACAGAGCTAAAAGTAATTCCGATATGATATTTAACGATGTTAGATGTGAGAAACATATTTTTGTATGGAGTGAGATAAGAATGTTGATGCATTCTGCTGATGTCAAACTTATACCAGAATCACCAAACATTTGATACTAGATAATCATAATGTAATTATAATTTTTAAGTAAGATGAGACAAATATAAAGCATGTTGGAAGGATAAATATGGATTTTGATTATAAGCAACGATATTGAATTGAACGATGATCGTTATAGAAAAAAAGAGAATTTGACTACATAAAAGTTTACTTTTTCGTTTTTCATATGACCTTAAACTGCATTCATCTAAATGTTATAAATGGGCAGCTACTTGTAAACTGATAACCCAATCTGAATCAGATAAGCTGATCTGAAAACCATACCAGGTCCTGATAAGCTGATCTGAAAACCAGACCAGGTCCTGAAAAGCTGATCTGAAAACCAGACCAGGTCCTGATAAGCTGATCTGAAAACCAGACCAGGTCCTATTAAGCTGATCTAAAAATCAGATCAGGTCCTGAAAAGCTGATCTGAAAACCAGACCAGGTCCTGATAAGCTGCTCTGAAAACCAGACCAGGTCCTATTAAGCTGATCTAAAAACCAGATCAGGTTCTGATAAGCTGATCTGAAAACCAGACCAGGTCATGATAAGCTGATCTGAAAAACAGACCAGGTCCTGATAAGCTGATCTGAAAACCAGACCAGTTACCTGATAACCTGATCTGATAGCTGATACCTGATCTAATAGCTGATACCTGTTATTTACTATTATTAAACATGGATGAGAAAATTTTAAAACAGTTGGTGTTGACAAGAAATGTCTTGAAGAAAAAGCTTCGTAGTATAAAAACTGGTGAAATAGATACATGTGAGCAATAAAAGATACATTTAAACCTATAACAGAACCTCTCAAAGAATTCATAAATAGTTCTAGAAATATTGAAAAAATTCGCAAGAAAGAAGAAAGTAAAATCAAGATAGAAGCTGAAAATAATACAAGTTTAAAGCCATCAGTCAATATAGAGACAAGTACACCAAAGAAACTTTCAGAAGGAACAATAATTGATGATATCATCATCTTATTTAATGATGCTAATACTGTGAATGATGATAAGGATGATGAAGATGATTTTTACTCATAGACTTCCAATTCTGAAGACACTTATACTCATTTATCAGTCTTGGAAGGAAGAATTGAATTAGATACAAACTATGGCCCACATCAAGATTTGAATAATGAATGAAAGTTTGGTGATAGTAACCTAAAACTAAATGAAGATAAAATACAAGTTGATGGTCAAATATAGGCCCTAATAGTAGCTTTATTTTCTTTAATGATTGATAATAAAACATGGAAATACTATGAGAAATTTGATGTTGAAAACTATATAAAATATATAATTTCTACTAATCATCATCATCATTCACTGACAGAGAATGATGTTATCAGTAAATTGTTTCTGGAAACTCCAAACGATAAACTATAGGACAAATTAATAATATAGCTTAAGGAATTAATATAATTCAAGAATATATTAAAATGCAAATTGATAGAGTACAACGTGAAATACAATTAGAGATAGAAGATAGTTATAAAATTGATAAAATACATACTAAAAATCAAATCATCTTTTGAAAAAACAAATTGAACAGCTGAACAATAAAATTTATAGATTGGAAAATGAACTACATGATAGTATAAATAGCTGAAAGTGCATCAAGTAGATCACAACACTCTCCAAAAAATCTTTAAAATAACTCAATGTCTTTAAAAAGAAATTTAGTAGACGAACTCTATAATAAATCTCGAAAATTGTTTGTGCATTGTAGATATGTAATGAAAGGAATAGTTGATCTTTTATGGAGCTGATTTAGGTGAAATGGGAAACTATTCTACAGAAAATAGAAATTATTGATTATTGTAGACTGTAAATGATTCATTCACAAAGTTTCTATGGTCAATACCGTTGAAAATAAAAGTTGCATTCGAAAAAACCTAGGCTGTGGAAAATATTTTTGAAATGTTATGAGTACCAAAAAGCTTACAAATGGATGATTGTAAAGAATTTTTTAATAGACACTGGAAAATTCATGCATATGTAGAATATTAAACATTACTTAATATGAAAGCATCAATAGTAGAATGATTTAAAAGATCACCCAAAGGAATTATGTGATGATGGTTCATATAAGGGTATTGAAATATATATACAAAGAATTACTTAATGTACTCGTATACCACATAAAAGTTCATCTCACTATTTAAATGTTTCCGATTAAAGTTAACTCAACAAATGAGAAAAAGCTGCTAAATATAATAATTTGAAGATGAACAAAATGTTGAAATTTAATGAAAGTAAAAAATAAAATTAAACAGGAAAAATCTAGTTTGGTTTGTATTTTTGAAGGAATGATAGGTCTTAAGAAAGATAATTAACTTAATATACTGGAAATTCTCTAAACTTGTTGGCCTGTATGAAATATTGTGAAAACTTAAGTTATCAAAATAAATTACAACACAGTGTAATATTCAGTAACACCTAATATTATCACTTTTTATAGTGAAAATTGTACATTTTCCATTTCGAAAGCTCTAGCAAGCGAAATTTTAAAATATGCCCATGGGCTATTATAATAGATCTTTACTCTATTAATTTCTATAGCTATCAAATCTTTAGAAAATATAGATAAACTACATGAATTGGACTTAGATTTCCAATCTTTAAGAATGTATATGTGTATGAATTAGTATCAAACAAACTTACTGAATAAATATGGACTTCAACTGGAATCATGCTGAAGCATACATAAATTATAAAATGCAATGTAAGCAGATCTTACTTTATATCTGTATCTGTATGAGTATCAAATAAATTTACAGAAAAAATATTGAAAGCATGCCTAAGCATACAAATTTAAAAGAATGTCCCAGAATTTTGTAAGCAAAGAAATTTTATGACTCTGTAATAAATGAAATACATAAATATGTATCTACTTTGTAAAAGAATAAAAAGAGCGAAATCGTAAAATCTAATAGTATAGAATTTTAATTGAAACACCACTACATGTCGGACTCTCGCGTCACTATCGATAGAAGCATGCTAAGGCATGCATGCTAGCAAAATATATAAATCTGTTAGAAGGTGATGAGAAACTTGTTTCTAATCATTAATCAGTAGACAGCAATTGTATCTGGATCAACCCAACTCATAAATGAAATGTATACAGATATAGTTGATAGTAATGAGGACCTTTTTTAAGTAGGAAATGATTACATCTGAATGTGATACAACCCAGCCTACGTCAACAATAACTTCAAGGATGTCAACCAGCAAACCTCATGTAGAAAAACTCGATGTAAAAATTCTCTCAAACATAGATATTCTAGTGTTTCTGACACTATAAAAACACCGACGGTGCATTGATGGTGGAGGTTATTTGAGATCGATTTTCTAGAATAGTTGATTATTAAACATGTATTTCTTTGTAGATAAAGTAATTTCTCTATACATATATACATATATTTACCTATATGTATATATGAATACATTTAAAAATTACATAAATATTCTCTTTTTCAAGTAGTAAAATCTGAAAAAATAGTAGTGGCATATTAAAAGAAAAAAATTATTAAAAAGAGAGACTGAGTGATCAACTGATACGTACACTTTGTCTGACAGGTAAATAAAGCGCGCTTAAAAATATCAGAAATATATGTACAATACGCTGAACTTTAATAAAATGAGAAAAAAAAATCATCTAGAACATCAAATAAAAGCCATAGGCGAGTAACCTTCATAATATAAACATATACCTTATTAATGAAAACATATTATCAGTATGAAGTAACACAATTTGAGGAGTTAAAATTTTAACATTTAATTGTCCCTTAACGCTGACAAAGAGTAGAGAGATATGTTGACATAGAAAGTCATCTTATATACTAGAGGAACCGTTGAGAGACCAGACCTAAATTGTAAGAAAACGATTTCGTTTTCTGTTGATCGCTATTCAAGAAGAAAAGAAGTTTCCTCATTATGATTTAACTAATTTAAAAGTACATATCCAAATGATAATGATCTTAACATAAAAATTAAAAATAAACGTTATGCAATTCTATATTATATGTACTCGTATCTAAGATTCCAACAAAGCTATTATATGAAAGAATCTCAAGCACTTCCAAATGCACTAAATTTTAAGATAAAAGTTCCTTTTATTCAATAGCGGCCCAATTGATATAGAAATTTAATATCAAACATCAAGCAAGGACCTCAGCTACTGCATTTTTACTGATGATCGAATAATAGAAAGTCCTGAAAGTCTTATAAACTAAGTAATATGAATGAAAAAATGGTTTTAATAGACGAGTAAGGTTTCGAATGATTTTCATTACAAAAAGAAGTAGCGGATGTTTTTAACAATAATGAGTATAACAATTTCATTATAAAACCGCCATTTGATTTTAAATGCTTATCAATAAAAAAGGAAAGAGAAGCAAAGTGGTTAACAAAAAACTATCATCACCTAAGCTGGACTGCTGGATCAGTTTCATTTCAAAGCGTTTGTCATTTTTTAAAGCCAATGCAAGATGTTTAAATATATGAAAAAGGTGAAGAAAAAAGATGATAGTTGGAAAAAATTTTACACCGAAAAATTTCTAACGTTGACTATATAGGCTACATCAACTTTAAACAAATGGAAATAAAAAATATTAAATATTTATACTATAGTTACTACAACTAGAGAGGAATTCAATTTTACTTAAAGCAGAAACTCCTCACAAACTTTTAAGTAAATACATCTAAAAATTAAAAGAACGTTTTTTTAATTTCAAATAAAAAAACTATCGAGATATTTCACATCTATACACAAAAGACCAGGCGAATATTTACAACAGCAACAACAGCACATGACAAAAAAAAAGTATTTCAACAGGGAGCCCCAGACTTATTTGTATGTACATACATACATACATAAAATCAATTTGTAGATCCATATGTACATATGTACACATATTATCAAATTTCTTACCCATGCTCAAGTATTTATTGGATTTTAACAATCACACTTACATATCTACATCATGAAAACATACAAACCGTTCTCCAAGCTATTGACGCTTGAAGACGAAAGTCGAAGAAGACAAATGTACTTAAATAAACAAACTTATCACAGACCAATCAAACTCTATCGCGCATACACACATACACCCACAAAAAAATCACCACGATCGTACACAAGAATTTTGCAAAATATGAAATTAATATTTATACAAATATAAACAAATTTCTGACCGACAGACTTTAACACTGGACAAATTTAAGCTTGATAAAATATAAAGCAATCTCATCCTCCAATATGAAAAACATACTAGGATTAGGAAAGTTCAGATATATGATAATATTTTCTAGCAAAAAATGTTCATATGAGAAACAATTTATTTCTACGTACATATAAATACTATGGTGAGAAAATCACATACACACACACATACTAAAATTCATCTACGAAAAATTACACCTATTTCAACAACGCCCCTCCCCTCACAAATCAGAGTCAGCCTAAAGTTCTTACAGATATACATACACAAAATCTCAAGGTAACATACAATCTATCAATCTCACAACCTAAATCACGATCAGCCTTAAACTCATATAGACATACATACACACAAATACGTATACATATACATGAACACCTTCACCTCACCTCTCATTAATCATGATATATTTAATGAACACTTCGCCCCTCATAAATCACGATAAGCCTTAAATTTTCTACAGATATACATACACAAATTCTCAAGGTCACATACAATCGATCAATCTCAACAATCCAAATCACGATCAGCCTTAAACTTCTACTGAGATACATGCACAAAAATTTCTACAAACATATAAACTCCCAAATTCCTATAGATAAATATTACAATAACACCCCCCCCCCCCGCCTATGTCAAATCAAGGATAGACTTAAACTGCTACATATACATACATACATACACATACACACATAGGCACTTTCTATCTATCTATCACAACAAGACCCTCCTCCACCTCAAATCACAATCAGCCTTAAAGTCCTATGAACATACATATACACAGATTCCCACGGATACGTATTACAACAACTCCCCACCCTCCACCAGTCGATCTACCTCCAATACATCCCATACATTGGCTTAAATTCCAACAAGCATATACGTCACCAAATTCTCATGGTTACATATTACAAAACACCCTCACCTACCCAAATCACGGTCAGCCTTAAGGTCTCACAATCTAGACACACCCAGCCCTCCACCAAGCAAAGCCAGACTTCAATTCCTACAGCTAGACACACCTCGTCCTCCAAGAATCATAGCCAGACTTAAAATCCTACAGCTAGACACACCCACAAATTTTCGGTCGGCATTAGAAAAAATCATTTCCAAGATTTTCCCGTCGGCATTTGAAAAAAATAAACATGTTTTCCCGTCGGCATTTGAAAAAAATAATAATCATGTATTGCCGTCGGCATTTGAAAAAAATAATAATCATGTTTTGCCGTCGGCATTTGAAAAAAATAATCATGTATTGCCTTCGGCATTAGGAAAAATAATCATGTATTGCCGTCGGCATTAGGAAAAATAATCAAGCATTGCCGTCGGCATTAGGAAAAATCATTTCATGATTTTCCCGTAGGCATTAGGAAAAATAATTTTCACAATTTCCCCATTGGTATTAGGAAAAATTATTTTCACAATTTCCCTATTGGTATTAGGAAAAATCATTTCATGATTTTCCCGTCGGCATATCTATATGTATATACTTATAAAATCTTAATCTTATGAAACCCCTTAATCCTCCTCCACAAAAAATCACCCGTTCACACAATTAATGTCACCACAAAAAAATCACCCGTTCACACAAGGGTTTATGTAAACAAAAAACTACTTATGTAAACAAAAACATCAAAGCGCCGCCGAAAACACACACACACACACATACACACGTACGTATCAAATTTCACAAATTTCCAAGAATTTTAAAATTTCAGCCACAATTTAACAATTTCAGCCACAATTTAACAATTTCAGCCTACAATTTAACAATTTCAGCCACAATTTAACAATTTCAGCCCACAATTTAACAATTTTAATTGTCCCCGAATCCCCATTTCCCTACTACTTACATACATACATGTATACAGATTCCCACGGATACATATTACAACAACTCCCCACTCTCCACCAGTCGATCTACCTCAAATACATCCCGCCCCCCCCCCCCCCCACAGCTTGGTTTAAATTCCAACAAGCATAAACGTCACCGAATTCCCGCGGTTACATATTACAAAACACCCTCACCTACCCAAATCACGGTCAGCCTTAAGGTCTCACAATCAGACTTCAATTCCTACAGCTAGACACACCCCGCCCTCCACCAATCACAGCCAGACTTCAATTCCTACAGCTAGACACACCCACAAATTTTCCGTCGGCATTAGGAAAAATCATTTCCATGATTTTCCCGTCGGCATTTGAAAAAAATAAACATGTTTTCCCGTCGGCATTTAAAAAAAATAAACATGTTTTCCCGTCGGCATTAGAAAATCATATACATATAAAAGCTTCAAACCTATAAACCCCTTAATGTATTCCCACAAAATATTCCGCGCACAAGTTCCCACGGTCATACATACATACATGTATACACTTAATATAAACAAAAAACACTTAATGTAAACAAAAAACACTTAATGTAAACAAAAAAACTCCTTATGTAAACAAAAAATTGGACGGACTTATTGAACTACCCTCGTAGGTATCAAATTTCACAAATTTCCAAGAATTTTAAAATTTTAATTACCCAAATTTTAACAATTTGGCGTGCACAGTGGGATGAATCCTTAATCTAGATGGACTAAAGTCATACAGCCTTATGCAAAAGAAAAATCTTACTTTATGCTTGAAGTTCATGTCAGCTACCAGCGATGTTAAGGCTAATAAAACTGTGTTAAAAACTTGTATGCAAAAACACTATGTTAACTAGTGTCTGCTACAATACATTTTACATGTTAATACTGGCAACACCATCATTCTCTCTTGTCTTTTTAATGTTAATGATGCATACAAACGAGTTTCAATTTATCCGGATAGTCGGATATATTAACAATGTTTTGTATTATTTTAATATAAAATGAAATTTTTTTTAATTAGGATGTAAATTAATGTTTATACTACATAAAAAACATAAGCTAAATGCATTTATTGTGAAGCAAATAAGTAAATACAATTATTTTTTGTAAAGGTTTTAAACCGATTATTTAAAGAAAGAGCTTTGTTTACTTTACATTTGGTGATTGTATGTGCATCACTATAAAATTTTGTATATTTCTAAATTATTTTACTAAGTAATTTTGGTGAATAGGTACGTATATTTTGTAATTTAATAAAAAATGGAGGATACCAAAAGGAAAAGATCAGAAAATTGGAACGAAGAGGACAAGTGAGTATAATTATTGCTATAGTTTGGTAAAATTTTTGTTAAAAAAAAGTATTTAATGCTGTATGTGTTATTTATATACATAGATGCTATTAAAGGAAATCATAAGAAAGAGGGTAAAAACCCTAGAAAACAAAAATACAGATACCAATAGCAACAATTCAAAGAAAAAAGCATGGATAGAGGTGGCAGAGAAGTATGTAAACTGAAATATGGTTGTTTTTATTCTTAAGTAAAAAGTTTTTTTTATTATTTAGTTTCAACGGCTTATGTGTCGGGGGACAACGGACAATAACACAAATAAAGAATCAGTGGGTGGCTACGAAAGTTGCAGCTAAAAAGCAAGTATCGGATAGGCGCAAGGAAATAATGAAAACTGGTGGTGGTTCAATACCTACAGAAGACCCTGTAAACAGTGAGGACATAACTGTATGGCTACCGGATGAGTTCGTTGTAGATTCCAACGAATTTGATTCGGATGCCACTTTCAAAGAAGTTAGTATAGATAACAATGCCATTTGTAGAAGTTATTAAGTCAATGATTCTTTATTTTTTTTATTTTACTCTGATAACAAAAGAAACAAATTATGAAAGTTTGTGTGAAACGGAGGAAACGGAATTTTTAGAAAAAATTCAAGAAAATGTACACACATCCACACCTCTCCTAAAAAAGGTATGTGCATAGTGAATATTTAAATTTATTAAACGTAATAAATAAACAAATATACAATTAGAAAACCCTTAGGAAAACAACAGAAGAATACCATGTAAAATATATGGTAGGATTTGATATGAAGTGCAGGGAAGAGCTGCATAAAAGTTAATTAGAGGTGGAGAATGCAAAATTGAAGGTGGAGGAAGCTAAATTAGAGGTGGAGAGGGCAAGGTTGAAAGTGGAGAAATCAAAGCTTAGAAATTTAAATTTAGAACACGAATTAATTAAAGAAAGAAGTTATTGCTATAAAATTTATTCTGTTGGTACGTATGCATGCATTTAAAAAGAAAACAAAAAAATTGACAACATAAAAAATTAATGCAATGATATTACACACATAAACAAACATACATACATACATACCCAGCAAAAAATTACACATTAACATCAGAACTACTTGCCATAAAATAACTTACTTTTCTGACTGCCAAATTTCCTTATTCGATTGCAAATCACATTGCATAAAATTAAAAAAAAATTTACAAGTTAATAAATGAGCGGAATGATATATACAAACGTTAATGTACTTTCAAAAATGCTAAAATTTGCCCGAAAAAGCGTAACCACTAAATAATAATGAAAAACCTTTATACTCAGACAGAAATTTATTAAGTTAAACACCTTCATACTTAACTAATAAAAAATGTTATAGAATTCAACATGATTGGAAACTGTTTAAAATAATTAACACCTGTCTAAATCAAAAAGGTTTTCACTGGTATTTAGGGGTTACGGTTTTTTGGCCAAATTTTTGCAAAGTGTGAACGTATCCTTACTTGCCGTTTATAGTATTGAAATAAAACCAATTATTTATTTGATTTACATTGAAATATTGGAATTGTTATTTGTTTTATTAGTTTTAATTTTAACTGTTACTTTTTCATATTTTAATCGCTCCTGTTTCATATTACTTGTAGTTTTTCATATTAAATAAGTAAATATTTCTAAATGAAAATACATTTACATAAAATTGTTTTGTGTTATCATAGACTGATTATGATTTAGTGTGCGATATGTATACTTGTAAGTATGTTTCTTACTTATTTTAATTTAATTCTTTTCAAAAATATTTTTGAATAAATGCTCTAAGTATAGCACTTTCTCTTCTTCCTGAAATTTCTTCCTCTCTTTCAATAATTTCTGTTTGAGTGGACTCGTTTCCTTCAAAGTCAGCTAAAATTATTTTTTAAAGTAAATTAATTAAAAAATTAAGAATATATATACATACATACACACATACATATGTATTTACTATAATATATACATGTGTATATAATAAAGCTTACCTGCGAAATCATCGTTTTCTTCTATTGCGATATTATGGAGAACCGCTAAAGCTACAACTAATACTTTAGCGTTTGGAAAGCTTACGGTCATACCATCGAGCAAGCATCGAAATCTTTGCTTCCAAACACCAAAACATCGCTCAACGGTGTTTCGAGTTGCAATATGTGCATTATTGTATTTCAACTCTTTCTCATTTTGGGGGCGAAGTAGAGGTGTAAATAAATATGGCGTTAATTTATAGCCGGAGTCGCCAAGCAAACGGCCTCGAAATTCCTGGTTTTCAAATTTCGCTTAACATTGGTTTGCCAACCTATGTTAAGTTTTTTTGCATAAGGCTGATAAATATTATCTTTTCATAATCATGAAAATAAAAGGATTTCTGTATAGCTAAGAACTTGCTCTAAAAGTACTGATAATATAATATGAAAAATTAAAAATTGCAAATATTACATGAAAAATTGATACTACCGAAGTTCGCAATTGCAAAACTCTGTCATATTTTCTAAAAAAATTATCTATAATTTTATAGTTTTGTCGAACTCAGCAGCCCCAAAAAAGTATAGACTGACTATCAAATATTTTTGACCTGCCAGATTAGTGAATCGACCCACTGTGGGGTAGAACCCCCAATCCCCTACTACTAATGTTAAATTGGCTGCAAATAGAGAACGCCCCCGTTTTGTGTTGATCGCTTTTCAACAAGAAAATAAGTTTGTTCATTGTGATTTGACTAATTTAAAAGTACATTTAAATTCAGTCTCATACCCATATGATGATCTAAAATAAAATTTAAAAATGAACGTTATGCAATTCTATATGATATGTATCTAAGATTCCAACAAAGCTACTATATGAAAGAATCTCAACCGCTTCTAACTGCATCAGAGTTTAAGACAAAAGCTCCTATTATTGTAGTAGATGTCAGTCATCAGAATGAATCACTGAATAATGGTCCGATTGATATAAAAATTGAATTTGAAACAGCAACTAATATTGCAGCAAAGACATCAGCTTACTGCATTCTTATTCATGATCGTATAATGGAATATATAACCATCAAAGGACAAGTTCGAAAAGTGTTATAAATTAAGTAATATGGAAAATAACTTAATTTTTATAGACGTACACGGTTTCAGAAGTAGCGATTGTTTTCAACAATTATGAATATAACAATTTCATTATAAAACCAACATTTGATTTTAAATGGTTACCAATAAAAAAGCAAAGAGAAGCAAAGTGGTTACCAAAAAACTATCATCACGTAAGCTGGACTACTGGATCAGTTTCATTTCAAAGCGTTTGTCATTTTTTAAAAGCCAATGCAGGATGTTCTAAAATATATGTAAAAGGTGAAGAAAAAAGACGATGGTTCGAAAAAATTTTACACCGGAAAATTTTTAACGTTGAGGATATAGGCTGCATCAACTTTAAACAAATGGAAGTTAAGTATCCAGAATATTTTTATTGTAATTATCATAATTTAGGTATTTGCGCATTAAGAAATGCTATTTTACTCACAAAAGAAACATCTTGCTTGAAATGAACTTATTCACTTTTTAAAATATTTACACTTAAAAATATATGACTGTATATATTATTATAAAATTTTATCAAATTTTAAACAATAAATGTATACAAAATAAAAAAATGTACAAGTGTTTTCTTATTTGAAATACAAACGACATAAAGGGAATAGAAGTAAGTGGGGAGGAGGAGAAGTTAACTTTTTTGCTTACTTGCAAATTTCTACTTTTTGTTTCTCTGCTGATGACTGTATTTAGTTGAAAAGTCTGTGCTTTAAAATAATCGTAGTCAAAGAAATGACTGCGTTGCAAAATATAAATGTATACAAATATTACGTCTGTGTTCTACAAAGCCACAAAATATTCCACACGGTCATACATGCATATGTATCTACATATGTAATAAATATTTCTTAAACAGATAAAAAAAATATAAACTTATCAGGGACAGACAAACTCGACCCCCCACACACAAGCATTAGCGGTGTTCACATATATGAGAACATTTTATACTGTAAAATGTTGGCATTATAAATAATTTTTTACCGTGAGAAAATCATACATACATACATATGTATATACATACCCTGCAGAAAATGCGAATAGTGAAAATGTAGTGATTTACTAGTGACATTGTCAGTAGCAGTACTGACCAGGTGTACCCCAGCCAATGTAATCGCCTATTGACATTTAACATTAGCTTGTCATTGAAAATCCACCACTAGACTGCAACACTACTGACTAAGTAGTTTTTTGGGACCACATGGAGACATTGGCTCCAAAGATTCACTAGTAAATTTTAGGGGCTCTAGTCTACAATATCGATATTTCCTCGCTCGATATCCGTAGTAAAACTGTACTGATTCACTACATAGACATTGTCACCACCTGCAGGAAATTGGTTGTCATTTCTATTAAATACATATGTATATTAAAATTAAAAATTTTATGTTTCACTGAATTAGTAAAGTCAAACACTTACGTATGGATCTTAAAATGTGACAAATCTTTACCTGATGGCACACAATCTTCCACAGGGTCAAAATTTCCATAATTGCCACCTTTCACATAAATCTCTTCAATTTTCACATTTTATATTTTTATACGATATTGATTGTTATTTTATTTATTTTTTTTTTGTATTATGTTTTTAATTATTGTTAAATACATTTATATATATTAACCTTATAATTCTATTTCTTAAGATATTTTTTATAAACACTTAAATTTTGCTTGACGTCACGTTTATTTTCAACAAACCAATAAAACATTAAGAAGAAGCATAGTTGTGTGTATCTGAAAAAATGTTTTCTACGCATTAAAATCATTATTAATAGATGCTCTGTTGACAATGTCACCAAAATAGTCGAAAAAAGTGGTGACTTGGGGACACTTAACCCCATGTTTTCTGCAGGGTATATTTACATACATACATTTATACATATATGTATGTATGCATATTGTAATTATTGGGGAGCAAAAAACCTTTACTTTTTTATAAAAAATAAATAAGCATACAAATTCGATATTTTTAATTTATTTTAAGTTTTGACGGAGAAGGAGCGTTTCATAAAGCGATTGTAATTATAGAGGACTCAGTCTTATGTTCTATAATGTTATGTTTTATTATGTTCTATAAATATTCAGGACTTGTCCCCAATAATTACTATATATCATTATTGCCAGGCTGTAAGCTTATTTCCCCGGTTTTTATTGACGTCGTAATGTTTTCTAATGGCCAACGGAGTTTCCATTCTCGTTTCTATAAGTGATGCTAATATTGATTTGTACCAAAATCGCTCAGTAAGAAAAATAAATTAATAACCAATAATTGTATGATGTATCTACATCGAGAAATTAAAGGGTGTTTTTTATTGAGGTATAGAACTTTAAGTTGGCATCACTTTTTTAACTGGCGGCCATTTTGTCAGCTGTCAAGTGATTAATATTTAGTTTGGTTTGCCATTTCATCATGAACAGGTTGACAAAAGAACAACGCTTGCGTGAAGAATGGTGCTAATAATACTAACGTACGAGTTGATTTGGTCTTTTAATTTTAAATTTTATAGTTAAGATGTGATTTACTATATTCACATACTTTAGTTTTCATATTTTATAGAAACAAATATTAAAAACTTATCCATTAGAATGATCTAATAACAATTATTTAATAAACTTTTGTGGCCAGTTTCTTGCAGCAATTTGTTTTGCTAAGTATGTAATTTATACTACGTTCTAAATAAAATATGTCACTAAATTTATTATATTTTGCAATATTTTAATTTGCATGATAAAAACAGCTATAGTTTAATGATGTAAATAAAAACTAAAATTCGAATTTATTCTAAAACATAAACAGCATAGTTTGACGTGTCCATTTATAATGTTAATGTAGAATGTAATGTAGAACAAAATCTTATTATCAAGCTTTGTATACAAAATAAATTGACAAATAATTTTTGTGTGTGAAGTTTGACGTTTATTTTTTAAACAAGTTGCTATGTTGCCAATTTACCAATTTATATGCCGAAAAACATATTTGTATCATAAAACTTTGGCAAAATGTAATGACAAACTGGATTTTTATTTTTATAAGAAACCTAGTCATGTAGTAGATTTCCCTCGTATGTAGTAGATTTCCCTCAGTTGTAAATGTACTATTAGTTTATATATTAGAAACTAATTTAAATAAAACTTAATTATACGAAAATAGCATAATTTGACAGTTTGTGTCTTAACATTGTGGATCAGTCAAATTATTTTATAAATAGTGTCTTAAGGACTCAAAATGAGAAAGAGCAAGAAATCGATTACATTTCACATTTTCGAAATTGAAATTTTTTAATTTTTCGACACATACGATGTTTTCCTATCATAATATACGAAAAACTCGATTTCAAAAAAATAATGTGTTATGGCTTATCGATATAGATAGTGTCTAAGGGACTGAAAATGAGAAAGAGCAAGACATCGAAATTTTATTTAGTAACTACCAATTTTAAATATAGGTAATTATGTATATATAAATACACATCGTTATTTTAATACAGAAAGGCCCTAAATCATTCATTTTTTAAAAAATTTTTACGCGTTTTAAGTCTGAAAAGTTGGTATCACTGTATGGAATGTCTTCATTATGGTAGGTACACACTTTGCAATATACTTGCGCAACACGTTTAAATTTCATGCGGCAAATTTTAACACACATACAGCAATCTACAATTAGAAAACTAATGGAATCTCAAAATATTTTGATATTTTTGAAACCTCGAATGGAACGCGAAATGAAACCATAAACAAGACTACACACCATGATATACGAGTAAATATAAAAGGTACTTATCCCCTTTTCGACTAGCAATATATATGTTGGCAATATAACACCGGCAGAATAACAGAACAATATTGCTGATTGATTTACTTATGTTAAGGCTATGTGAAACGTCAACAAGAAAGGTGCAGAACACAAATATAATTCACTTGTAAATATCTGGGTAATCTAATGAATTTTTATGTTTATAAACTTAGAACGTTCTCGTTGTACCTTCATAGTGAACAGACCTAATAGAGGAATTTTTCTTACATACATACTAAACAAAAAAAAATAAAAATAAAATATTCGTAGTACATATTAACTTTGATAAATAAGCTTTTTTTTACTTTGTTACTATTTTTACATATAGAAATAAAAAAAAAACCGTAAACAAAAAAACACAGACAAAGTACCCTTGAGGAATACTCTATATGAGTACCTCAAATACAAGTAATTGTGAAGTGAGTTATAACGGCAGAAATGCCTATTTTACTGTGAGTTCTGATGCTCTCAATGATAACAATAAAAATAACAAATCTGATGATAGACTTACTGTGAGTTCTGAAGCAACAATAAAAATAAAAAATCTGATGATAGACTTTCTCTAACGGCAAAGCCGCATTTTCGTCAGCGATCAACTTCGCTTTGTCCAATGCCAACTAGTGATTCGTTAGCATTACCGTTGCCTAGTACCTCTACATTTAACTCAGCAATATCATCCGCTTCGGGCTCGTGGTCATCACTTAACCCTGTTTTCACTATAGGTAAGAGTAGCCAAAAACCCAAGGTCCAAGTAGGAATGGACAGGTATATAACTGTGGTAAAGCGCGGGCGAAGCGCAAAATCTTCTAAAATTTCATCTGCTCCAAAGATCTCTAGGGATAACAGCGCATCATCTACTAATCGCCAAAACCGTTTTAAAATATTGCAAGATGACAACGACAAACCCGCTGAATCTTCGAACAAAACCTCCAAGCCGCCACCAATCTACTTAAGAGAAAAAAACTCAAACGCTCTTATTAAAAAATTAATTTCGGTAATTGGTGAGAATAAATTTCACATTGTTCCACTAAAACGTGGTAACATTGATGAAACGAAAATTCAAATTTATGAAGAAAAAGATTTTCGCACAATGGTTTCTGAATTTAAAAAAAGTAAAACAAATTTCTTCACATACCAGCTCAAGAGTGCTAAAGGTCTGCATATCGTATTGAAGAGCATATATTCCTATGTCGCTCCCGAAGAAATAAAAGATGCACAACTTACTGCAATTTACCTACTGTTTGTTTGTTTGAATTACACGGCACTGCTAGCTGCAATAACCCAAAAATCAAAGTGATAAAAAATACAGCAATTGTGGAGGTAATCACGCCGCTAACTACAGAGGTTGTCCTGTGTACTCTTTCGTCAAACAGACTATGGGGCAAAAACCTAAATTAGCTCCAGCCCAATCAGCAAACGCTTTATCCGGCACTATTGCGCAAGTGAGCCAACCAGTTACTTCCCGTGCATCGTATGCCGATGCTGCTAAGACAAATTATATTGCTACTCAAAATGTTTCACCACCAAATAATTCAACAAATACAAACTCAAGCTTTAATTTCAATCGTCTTGAAGCTACTATTGATAATCTGGTGCAAACTATAAATAATTTTACAACAAATATCACTAGCATGATGCAAGAAATGCTGCGAATGCGGAATATACTGCTTCAAGCATTAACAAACCATGAACACGTTAAAAATATGTTTCTGGAACGCAAACTGCATTCGCCAACATAAAAATGAACTTGAGCACTTCCTCACGGAAAAAAATATTGATATAATGTTAGTCTCAGAGACTCATTTGACTTCGAGAAGTCTTTTTAAAATTTCTGCCTACACCTTATATGATTCAAAGGACCCGCGAGGAAGAGCATGTGCTGGATCAGCAATTCTAATAAGGTCAAGACTCAAGCATTATATTATTGACAACATTTCTGAAGAACATCTACAAGCAACGAATATTTGTATTGAAAATTTTTGCACTAATTTTGTAATATCATCAATTTACTCCCCTCCCAGATTCGCAATTACTGAAGATCAATACGAGGATTTCTTCAAATCTCTTGGCCCTTGTTTCGTAGCAGCTGGGGACTATAATGCCAAACATACGTTCTGGGGTTCGCGTCTTATCACACCCAGAGGTCTAGCGTTGTTCAACACAATTTCAAAAATGGGCTTGGACGTCATTTCGAGTGGGGAGCCCACTTACTGGCCTACTGACATAAAAAAAAATCCGGATTTTATAGATTTTGGCGTCATGAAAAATATCTCTAGGGATTTAATTCAAGTTGAAGCTTCTCTAGATCTCTCGTCCGACCACTCTCCCACGATCGTTTCAATTTGTAGCCCATTAAGAAGGGACTTACCTCATCCTTATGTGAAGATGATAAATCGTGTTAATTGGCTGAGATTCCAAAAATATCTTAGTAGTCATTGCACAGAAAATATTACGCTAAGAACACCCGATGATATTGAATCTAACATTACCAATTTTAATGAAAATATTAAACAGGCTGCTGAACATGCCACTACCTCCCATCCGCAGACTGGGTTTAATAGAATTTATTCTACTGATATTGAACGTCTCGTGTGTGAAAAAAGAAGAGCTAGAAGGGTAATGGCAACAGCACAGATCACCTCAACATAAAACTAGGTTTAAAGAGTGCACTAAACGACTCCAAGAGTTGCTTGCATTTGAAAAAACTGCATCTCTTAAAAATTATCTGGAAGGTCTTGATCTAGCATCTAATTACTCTTTGTGGCACGCTGCTAGAAACCTTAAAACACCCGTCGAGTTTAAACCACCTCTGCGCACATCTACTGGAGATCGGGCAAGAAGCGACTCTGAAAAAGGTAAATTATTTGCTGAGCATTTAAAATCCGTATTTACCCCAAACTCATGTTCTGGTGCTGTTGATTTGCCGAGTGTAGTTGCGCTACCCCTTCGACCCATAAAATTTAAGACGCGTGATGTACAAAAACTAATTGCTGAACTCAACCCGAAAAAAGCTCCGGGTATTGATGCTATGAAGTTGCCTCGTATTGCAATTAGAATCCTGTTATTCATTTTTAATGCCATTTTACGTCTGGAATTTTATCCAAACAGCTGGAAGCTTGCCAAGGTTAAAATGATTCCAAAGCCGGGCAAAGATCTTACCAAGGCTGAGTCATATAGGCCAATAAGTTTACTGTCAACAATGTCAAAGCTCTTTGAAAAGTTACTCATGATAAAATTGTCCCCAATTCTAACTGATAATGAGTGCATACCGGACCATCAATTTGGGTTTAGAAGTCAGCATAGCACCATTGAACAAACTCATAGATTGGTTCAATTTATAAAGTGTGACATGAAGGCCTAATTTTAAAATTAAAGAATTACTTACCGATAAACATTCTAAATCTTTTGGAAAGTTACATTATTGCCCGGAAATTCACTGTTGTGGAAGGACACTTTATGAGTATGCCTGAAACAATCTCATCCGGTGTGCCACAGGGGAGTATACTGGGGACAGTTTTGTATTTAATTTATACTTGTGATATGCATTTGAGCAGTAATATTCACACATCTACATTTGCCGATGATACAGCCTGCCTTAGTATGCACGAAAACCCTCACGAGGCTTCCTCATATCTTCAGCAACATATTACCCAGCTAGAACTATGGTTAAACAGGTGGAGAATAAAGGTAAACGGACAGAAGTGTGCTCAGGTAACATTTACCCTTCGAAAAGACACTTGTTCCCCCATTACAATCAATAATCAAATTGTTCCTCAAAATTTACAAGTGAAATACCTTGGTATACACCTTGATCGAAGGCTTACATGGAAACACCACATTGACTCTAAGCTAACGCAAATGAAACTTAAACTAACTCAGATACATTGGCTGATTGGTAGAAATTCAACCCTCAGTCTAGATTGTAAACTTTTGATATACAAGTCGCTTTTAAAACCCATATGGTGCTACGAAATTCAGCTATGGGGTACTGCTTCAGCTTCAAATATAGAAAAAATTCAAAATTCAAATATAGAAAAATTCGAAGGCAAAACAAAATTTTACGGATAATAACATCGGATCCATGGTACATAAATTCAAATTTTGCATCGTGATTTGAATATGCCACAAGTAACTGAAGAAATTGCAAAATACGCAGGCAAATATCTTACAAAACTCGAGTCTCATCCTAATCCGCTTGCTCGTAATATCTTGAATTTTACTGGACACATCCGCTTAAAAAAGATGGACACAAGGGCTCTAATACTCAACACTCCAGAAGAAACTGCTTGAAAAACTTTTGTTTTTGCTTATCACGACATATGTATTATTAATAACTATCACTAAGTTTATGTTCGACACTGGTCGGGCCTAATTACTTATATTTAGATTTAAGATTTTAATAATTATTGTTAGTTCATATTTGAAGATACAATAAATAAATATATGTACTAAAAAAAAAATTAAATTATAACAATACAAATTATTTCACTACACACGTTTTTAAGAGAATATTTTCCTATTTTAATATAAATACATATGTATATTTTCCCAATTTCACTAATATTATCTAAATGTCAAATGCAATACAGAAAAGTCGAACATAAATTAACACCGGGATTGACGTTTCATGTTTGCAATAATTGTTAACGAAATGGGTTGAGAATTATTGTAACATACATTGCAAGTACCTGCAATGAGCTGTCTCCACTAGCAATAATATAATATTGACAACTGCTGCAATATATGTCGACATATTTATTGCTAGTCGAGACCTTTTTTTTTTTTTTTTTTTTTTTGAAAAACACAACCCCGCAAAGCGATTAGCTTGTCTGCAGAAAACACCCAGGGTCTAGGCGGGAATCGAACCCACGACCTCTGGACTGAGAAGTTAGCATCGCTACCACTCAGCCACAGGGGCACAGAACATATAAATTAAACAATTAAGTAAAACTATGAGTGTAGCATTTTATAAATTCCCTTCATTTCCTGGTGTTCGTTAACAGTGGGTAAGAGCCTATAAGATCTGTGAAATAGACTTGCCAATCTATCAACCAGAAGCGAATTATATAGATTAAACAAAATACAATTTTAATCAATATTTGGTAAACTTAATGAAAATTTATTGTTAACTAATTAAAAGCATCAATAAATTTGGTTTATCAAAGTTAAATTTAGATGAAAATATAGTTAAAAGACTTCTTTTAGGCAGAAAACTTAGAAAAATGCGCAAAGTTATTACATCCGCACTTTTCCAACTTCACAGATATGCAGTTATTTATATCACTTTATTTATTCGCAAATTTTTTTTAAGATAATTACAAATTTTTCAGAAATACTTATTTTTCAAAACAAAGAGATAATGGAAGTTCCTTATATATTTATACTATGCTACACACAATGCTACCAGCAATAAAATTTCCCTCTTGGCATAAACACCTAGCAAAGTGTGTACTTACCATAAGCAATAACATAATTTTGACATTCACTGCAATAAATGTTAACATGTTTATTGTTCGTCAAGACGGATTAACTTTAAATAATTAGTTACATGTTAAAATATTTTTTTATGAAATAAATAGACAAGCATTTAATGTAAGCATTGCTGTTTTAATTATTTAATTTAACAAATACAATAGTTTATTACTTCGTTTATACGCAAATCTTAATTGTAAATAAAATTTATTTGTAAATACTGAAATCACGTACTAAAAGAAATTAAAAAGACATTTCGTTTTGATTGAATTTTATTATAATAAATTTTATATATTTTCATTATTTGACGAATAAAAAAATTAGTCAGCAAGTTACTACAAATAGTAATTTTTAATGAATTTAATTGTGCATACCACTGTAATTTTAAGATAAAAATTATATTCAAGAGATTTATTATTCGACATATTGTCATAATTATATTATAAGTGAAATTTATTTGCTGGTGGTTAATCGATGTCTATATGCATTTCATTGTTGCTTTAACAAATCGTCAGTAGACTTCAACCACACATTTTGAACAGTCACAAACCTCTTATCTTATGCACAGACTTTCATAAACTATTTGAGAATTCACAAATATTAATATTTTTGAAAATCACAAAAGAAAAATAAGCATAGTAGGCTTAGTAACTTATACAAAACCCAGCAAATAATTTTTATTCGATATGAATCTATTTTGTTTTTCTACATCTTTATACAATTAGAAATCCATTGGATAACAATAAAAGTATTTATAGGCAAAATGAAAAATAGTATTTTAATGAAACATTCAAGAGATTTATTATTCGACATATTGTCATAATTATATTATAAGTGAAATTTATTTGCTGGTGGTTAAGCGATGTCTATATGCATTTCATTGTTGCTTTAACAAATCGTCAGTAGACTTCAACCACACATTTTGAACAGTCACAAACCTCTTATCTTATGCACAGACTTTCATAAACTATTTGAGAATTCACAAATATTAATATTTTTGAAAATCACAAAAGAAAAATAAGCATAGTAGGCTTAGTAACTTATACAAAACCCAGCAAATAATTTTTATTCGATATGAATCTATTTTATTTTTCTACATCTTTATACAATTAGAAATCCATTGGATAACAATAAAAGTATTTATAGGCAAAATGAAAAATAGTATTTTAATGAAACATTCAAGAGATTTATTATTCGACATATTGTCATAATTATATTATAAGTGAAATTTATTTGCTGGTGGTTAAGCGATGTCTATATGCATTTCATTGTTGCTTTAACAAATCGTCAGTAGACTTCAACCACACATTTTGAACAGTCACAAACCTCTTATCTTATGCACAGACTTTCATAAACTATTTGAGAATTCACAAATATTAATATTTTTGAAAATCACAAAAGAAAAATAAGCATAGTAGGCTTAGTAACTTATACAAAACCCAGCAAATAATTTTTATTCGATATGAATCTATTTTATTTTTCTACATCTTTATACAATTAGAAATCCATTGGATAACAATAAAAGTATTTATAGGCAAAATGAAAAATAGTATTTTAATGAAACATTCAAGAGATTTATTATTCGACATATTGTCATAATTATATTATAAGTGAAATTTATTTGCTGGTGGTTAAGCGATGTCTATATGCATTTCATTGTTGCTTTAACAAATCGTCAGTAGACTTCAACCACACATTTTGAACAGTCACAAACCTCTTATCTTATGCACAGACTTTCATAAACTATTTGAGAATTCACAAATATTAAAAATTATTTGCTGGGTTTTGTATAAGTTACTAAGCCTACTATGCTTATTTTTCTTTTGTGATTTTCAAAAATATTAATATTTGTGAATTCTCAAATAGTTTATGAAAGTCTGTGCATAAGATAAGAGGTTTGTGACTGTTCAAAATGTGTGGTTGAAGTCTACTGACGATTTGTTAAAGCAACAATGAAATGCATATAGACATCGCTTAACCACCAGCAAATAAATTTCACTTATAAAAATTATATTATAAAAAACAGACTGAACAATTAAAAAAGCTTATAAAATTAAAATTTTGTTTGCTAATTTAAAATGACGTTTCAAAATATAATAGATTTTCTGCAAATTATCAAAAACATACATAAAATGACAAATAAAGCAATTATATTAAAGAGTGAAACTAATAAGTTGAACAAAACTTAACATAAAACCCTAAAAGAAATTAAAAAGACATTTCATTTTGATTGAATTTTATTAAAATACCTTTTATATATTTTCATTATTTGACTAATAAAAAAATTAGCTACTAAATTATACAAAAATTTAAACTATTTGAGAATTCACAAATAATAATATTTTTGAAAATCACAAAAGCAAATGGATTTCTAATTGTATAAAGGTGTAGACAAATAAAACAGATTCATATAAAATAAAAATTATTTGCTGGGTTTTGTATGAGTTTCTAAACCTACTACGCTTATTTTGCTTTTGTGATTTTCAAAAATAATATTATTTGTGAATTCTCAAATAGTTTTTGAAAGTTTGTGCATAAGATAAGAGGTTTGTGACTGTTCAAAATGTGTGGTTGAAGTCTACTGACGAATTGTTAAAGCAACAATGAAATGCATACAGACATCGCTTAACCACCAGCAAATAAATTTCACTTCAATCATAATTTTAAAACTTTAACGATTAATTTTCAACAAATTGCTACTAGTAATAATATTTAATGAATTTAACGTGTGTCGAGCACACCTAATAAACAGTCTGAATATATTAAGTTTATTTGTTATTTATAAAACAATAAAAATTGATTCGTGTAAAACGGCAATACTGGTCCTTATCGTGTTTGGGTTATTTCGACTTCAACTACATTTTAATCCTCGATCGAAGATCAAATGTGGTACTCTTTAATTTTTTACAAAGACGTCGTAGCCAAAGTCGAAATACGCCAAACAGTAAGGGAGGTATTTTTCTATAAGAAGGTATTAAGCCTTATTACTAAAGATTTTAGAGGTAAAGTAAGTACTAAATTACACCTCGATAATTGAAATCAAACATGTATGTTCTGACACACACTGCAAATAGCCAAAATTGTTTTTACATGTTTGTAACTCACGCGTTTTGTTATCGATTTTCCATATTCGGGTCTGTCCCAGAAATTGTACGAAAGTGAAATTATTTTTTCGATTCGTAAATTTTGTTTTGCTTCAGCTTTCATACGTTTTCATGAATCCGAAAAAAAATCAAAGCGTTTGTATTATTAAATATGGCATTTCTATGGCCCAGCTGCTTTATAAAGAAATGAATACAAATCGAGAAAATATCGAATTTTTTTTTGGTATTTTTAAAATAATATTCAAACTGTTTTTTATTTCTTCCGTTGTTTTCCTCTAAAAGTCGTTATATGAATAAAACTGATATTTTCGCCTTTTATATCTACTTAAATATATACTACTGTAACCTACTTGAGCAAGTAGTGAACAATATTGTTGTTATGATTGTGGCATGCGTTGCCAAAGATTTTTGTAATTTTTTCTTTAAGTCCTAATAACTTTTCGTGTTGAATGTAAAGAGTTTATCAACTTTAAGTTTGAATAAAAAACATATGTATTTATTGCTTCTATTATTAAACAAAAGATTCTATCGAGTATTTTTATAAAACTAATGAACTAAACATTCTTCGTTGTTTTTCTCGAAAACACATTTTTGTGCCATACATCAAAGCAGAAAGAAACCGACGATTTGATGCTGTATACAGCAGAAAAATAAAAAAGAGTAAAAAAAATATGTGCATGACCATTATTACTTTTAAAATCACATGTGACTTAAAAAATCTGATTTTCAGAACATGCCTGATAAATTAATTTTTTTGTAATAAACGTTTACAAAACTCACTATTTTTGATTAAAATCAGGAGAACATTTAATTTTATTTAACGTTTCTTTAAAGTTTGGGTTAGGCTAAATACATCAGTCCACTTTATGACTGCGAAATATTTAGACAATTTATGAAAAAAATTGTTCACAAAGATTTGTGTATTGGAAAAAGTGGAAATATGTAAATTTTTTTTTAATTGATTCATATACTTTGTGAATTCTGCGTTTTTTTATAAATTTAGGAATTTGTGGTCCATCGAAAATGCCTCCTTTCAACATTGCTATTCAGTAGACCAATCTGAAGCAATCCCCGTTTGTATTTAAAGCTTTCACAAACTGTTCTTAATAAGTCCAAGTTTGATATGTAGTGGTGTAAAGATAATTTTTTCTCCATTTATCAGAGGTTCATGAACGATGTTGTTTCTTTTTCCTACAGACATATTTGTTCTTAACGGCCACTCTTTTCGATTCCAGTGTTCGTTTTTCGCACGGCTATCCCATAGGCAAATAAAGCAGGTATATTTAGTTTATTCATGTTGTTGACCCAGTAAAAAGCTCCCCATTTTTATCATTTACACACACTGACCACTGGTGCTGGTTGAATGAAATTTTGCCTAAAACAAGTTTTATATTTTCATATTCTTCTTTAAGATTCGTTAAGTTTTTCAGTATTAAACTTATTAATTTGTAAACAAAAATTTGTTAATGAGCTTGGAATACTACATAAGCAGAATTTACATTCAATATATTTTTATAACCAACCATTGGTTAAATGAACTTAAAATACTACATAAGCACAATTTATATTTATTATAATAAAAAAAGGGAAGTAAAAGTAATATAACTAACTAGGGTCTTAACAAATTTTGTAAGGTTTTTTGTTTCTCCTGTAAAAAATATAAAAGTGTAGTTACGTCCGTTTCCATTTAAGGTGACGATATATATGAAGACATATCGTCGCTGTATTAACTAACCGACTTAACTTTAATTTTTTTGAAAAATGAGTTAAGTCCTTTACTAGACTTTATAAGTCATAATACACCTTGTCTACAATTTTCACGACTGTAAGCATTGCTGTTGTGCCTATATAAGTAAAAAGATTTCAGACGCAGCCATAAGAATGAATGTATAAAACAACCATAAAAGCTGCTCTCCTGTTAAAATTTTAAAATGTTAGTTAGGTCAGTTAATTAAAACAGCGACGATATGTACATTCTATTATTTAATATTCATACAAATTTTATGAATCTAATTGATTACATAAGCAATGGGAGCAAAATGATTAATTCAACAAAACGTTTTTTAGAAGTTAGGCATGAAGCTGTCCAACAAGCGCTTGCAGCCTTAAAATCTAGAAATAAGCCCAATTTGCCAATGCCGTCTAAGAGAAGTTCAGTTCTTAACAAAAGTCCGGAAAGAGTTAATGCAGATACAGGTACGTTTCAAACTTACAAAAGTCTATAAAGCCTGATATTTTTTTATTTCTTACTATTTGCTTTTAGACTCATCAACGGGCGATGAATCTATTCCAGAAGTGAAATCTCCTGATAAAGAATATAATTATCCTCGCGATCATGTTAAAAATATAGTTGAACAAAATATAAAACCACCAGTCCGAGAGTCTTCTAAAGGAATATCATATAGTAAAAATAATCAACTTGAGCGTAGGCAAAAACAGGAGTTACCACCACTGGTAAGTATGTCTAATAGCAGCGACAATAACAATACTGATTTTGCTTTCGTAATGTCCAATTAATTTAAAAATTTTATCAAGTATTTTGTTAAATTAACTTTGGTTTTCGATATACAAAAATCATTCACAATTTATAATTTATATTATTTTCAAGTTATATCAAGAATAAATATTTTTGATTAAAACTGTAGCGAACTTATATTTCATTCTAGATTAATTCATTATATTGTTTTTTATCACTCCACTGTTTGTTGTAAACATCATCTGGCAACACTGGTAACATCAAGCAGAAAAACCTGACATATATGTCGTCTGACAAACTCAATAGATATATATTCGCCATATTGAAAAGAAGTTAGTTGCGCAAATTGTTGAGTTTATTATATATATATGCAAATCAAGTTTAAATTGTAGCTTTATTAAAAATTTTATTTATCAGTGAATTTTACGTTTGCGACTGGCAAACTCCGTTGTGAGACCGGACACTAGTAAATTTTCATTTAGTTTAAAAAAAGCACAAGTGTAAGTGAAATTTAAATAAGAAACAAAACTCTGTACTCCAATTTATTATAATTAAATTATAGATTAAAGCATCACATCTCGTCAAGTTACGAATTGAAGTTAAGCTGAAATCTGTGTTTGATTTACTAGGCCGTCCACCGTCCAACATTCTTTAATACTTTTACATTTTGCTGTTTCACGCTTCAACATAACCTCAATTAGTAAGGGCGCACGCAGCACGTGATGGACAATCAAGGAGATGGCGTAACTGGAGGTAATAGTCAAACGACAAGCACCTCATCTGGAGAGCCGACACCAAACATTGCTGGTGACAATTATGACGTCAATAATGCCGCTGACTGCGGCGCAGCATCGTTGAATTACCTAAATGCAAAACAACCTATAGGTCAACCATTGCGTACGGTAAATACAGTCTCTGGAGCACATACATCCACTCCCCAACAAGCCTCTGCACTGGTAAGTAGTATTTCTTTATCTACAAATGAAAATTATCCACCCCTCGACGAAACTATATCTCGCACTCGCTCTGGTGCTGTAAGAAAGGTACAAATTAAGAAACGCTCTCGTACCACACCTGCATCAAAGACACAAGTGCCCCCAACTGCGGAAGACAAGGTTACTTGGAAACAACCATTATTGACGGCTCCTGTGCATCAGAAAACTGCCACATCTAGTTCAAACAACGATAATATTGATGCAAATATTTCGGCACAGCTGAGCGGTGTGAGAATTCAGCATAATGCCGCAAATGACGACATTTCTTCGCAAAATGCAATGGCACCAAATCTCTCCTTTGCACCGTCAGCTTCGAGTTCGGTTGTATATGAGATGCAGCGAAATTCTACATCAAATAATTTCTCAAGGCCAACGTTATTTCAGTTTGGCAGTAATGCTGCCACAATGGGCAAGACAATGACGACAAATGTATTACAGCCTCAGGTAAATGCAACTTCTGCTAACCTTTTAAAATCGTCATCAGTCTCCTCTGCTTACACTACCGCCCCCACTTCGAATCTTTTAAATACGTCAGTAGGAAATGCAAGTTTTTCTTATCCATCCACCAATGTAGCTTATGATAATACCGCGGGCTATGTGAACTATTTCAATCAGTATGCAGCCTCTGCCGCTAATATGCCCCAGCCACAAAATCCAGCAGCACTGCCACAGATTTATGCGCAAGCACCTCAGTTATCCACTGTTCCTACTGCATTTCCATACAATGTTCCAAACAATGCCTTTTTAAGCTCATTTTCGCAACAGCAACCAACGATGGCGTCAATACCAATGTTTACGCTAAACAATAGCTGCACCGCAGCACCGTTTATTAATACTCAACGTACATTTTTACAAAATTCAACAGCAGATTACACGTTGTCTAGTACACAGGTCGCTGCTCGCCACGCTATAAGCAAAGATTTGCCCATTTTCACAGGAAAGCCAGATGAATGGCCCATATTCATCACAAATTATGTACAGTCGACAGAACGATGCGGCTTTACAGACCAGGAAAATCTCATAAGATTACAAAAATGCTTACGAGGTGCTGCATTAGACGCAGTGCGTGGCAAACTGATGATACCAGCTACCGTGCCCTTTGCTATTGAAACATTGCGAATGCTTTATGGCAGGCCTGAGATAATACACCACACTCTTCAACATAAATTAAAACAAGAACAACCTGTACGCAAAGAGAAATTGGAGACACTAATTAATTTAGCTCTTGCCGTCCAGAATTACAGAGCGACAATGCAAGCAATGGGGCTTGCGGACTATCTCAATGACCCAATGCTCTTAAATGATTTGCTAGATAAACTGCCGAGTGATTTGAAATTGGATTGGGGTCGCTTTCGCATTGCCTTTGCCCGAGTTGACATAGTTCTCTTTGATACTTGGCTTTTTAATTTAGCAACGTGCGCAACTCAAATGACGTCATACGCAGCAACAAATACGCGTACGAACGAAGAAACAAAGGGCCACCGTAAAGAATCAAAAGAGCGAATATTCGTGCATGATGTTATTGATAGCAACAAAAATGCAACTGCTAATGTTAACGAATGTCCAAAATGCACACAGGAACATCGCTTGGCAGAATGTAGAGAATTTACTTCGTTAAAAATAGACGATAGATGGAAGTTTATTCGAGAGAAAAAACTCTGCCTGCGTTGTTTTAAAAAACATTTTCTGCGTCGCTGTAACTCAAAAAAGCAATGCAGCGTCGATGGCTGCAAAATGCCACACAACCCGTTACTGCATAATAAAAGAGACCAAGAGCAAAACAATACAAATGATAAGGCAGTTGTAACAAGTAAAACAAATGACAATCAATCAGTGCTTTTTCATGCAAAAGAAAAAAAGAAGACTTTATTTCGGTATATACCTGTTACGCTCTTTGGAAAAAATAGGTCGCTAAATACATTTGCACTAATTGATGAGGGTGCTGCCTGCACTCTTGTCGAGAATGAGGTCGCCGCTGCTCTCGGCCTGGAAGGGCCAATGGAAGAACTTTGTTTACAATGGACAGGCGATATTATGCAAAAGGAAGAGAGTTCAAAAATAGTCACGGTTCAGATTGCCTCACGAGATAACAATGCACGCAAATTTAGCATGCGCAATGTTCGTACAGTATCGACATTAGACTTGCCTGAACAAACGCTTGAAAAATCTGAAATTGACTCTTGTGTTGAATTCAAAAATATTCCTATACTTCCATATACAGCAGCTAAAGCACGAATTTTAATTGGGCTTGATAACGCAAATATTTGTGTCCCTCTTGAAGTTAAAGAGAACGGTGTTGATGGCTTAATCGCCGCGAAATGTAGAATTGGCTGGAGTGTATACGGCCGCCAATGCGGAAAAGGCCCCGATTCATTAAGGTTAATGCATTTATGCCCCTGTAACACAAACGATCACATGGACGATATGCTTAGAAGTTACTTTTCACTCGACGCAATTGGCGTAAAAACCACTGTTAGTTGTTTACGTTCGAAAGATGGTGAGCGCGCTTTAAAAATTATGGAAGCAACAACTAAATATATAGAGAGCGACAAGTTATGGGAAACAGGTCTGCTATGGAAGTTTGACAAAATAAATCTTCCAGATTCTTTGCCCATGGCTCGCCGTAGATTGCAATGTCTTGAGGCAAAAATGACCCGAAGCCCTGAGCTGAGAACCTTTCTCAACGATAAAATACATGATTACGAAAAAAAAGGCTACATTCGAAAGTTGCAGCAAGGCGAAATAACGAGCGGTGGAAAGTCGTGGTATATCCCAATTTTTACTGTCACTAATAAGAATAAAAACAAAACTAGAGTGGTGTGGGATGCTGCTGCCGACGTTAATGGAGTTTCATTAAATTCTGTCTTAATGAAAGGCCCTGACTTACTGAAGTCGCTTGTTGGAGTTCTCATACGCTTTCGTGAAAAGCCAATAGCATTGTCCGGTGACATTCGCGAAATGTTCCATCAAGTGCGTGTGACAAATGATGACCAAGTGTCTCAAAAATTTTTATGGCGTTATGGAGACATATCGAAGCCCATAGAAGTGTATGCGATGACAGTAATGACATTCGGGGCGTCCTGCTCGCCGTCTATAGCAAACTATGTCAAAAATAAAAATGCTGAACGTTTTCGTGAGATGCATTCGAGTGCTGTGGATGCCATTATTGAAAATACTTTTGTGGACGACTGGTTACAGAGCGTAGAAACTGAGGAGGAAATGATCGAAAAGGCCAAACTTGTACACAGAATTCATCTAGATGGAGGGTTTGAAATGCGCCATTGGCTTTCGAATTCAAAGCGCGTAATGAATGCTTTAGCAGTGCAAGCTGAACAGCAAATTAAATGTATACAAGACCCAGTAGGTCAGTACGAAAAGATACTCGGCATGTGGTGGGAGCCCACATCAGACATTTTTACATTTATTCAAAAATTTGGTTCTGATGTTTTCGATGACACAACTGTTCCAACTAAGCGTAAAATTTTGAGGGTCGTTATGACAATATTTGACCCACTTGGCCTATTAGGGTTTTATGTTATCTTCGCAAAAATACTGCTGCAGGAAATTTGGCGCACAGGCGTAACATGGGATGAGCCTGTGCACTCCGATGAAGAAGAAAAATGGTGGCTATGGGTCAAATTACTACCTGAAATATCAAAAATACGTATCCCACGATGCTATGACATTCTCAGCGGTTGTACGAATATTGAGATGCATGTATTCGTGGACGCAAGCATTAATGCATACGCTGCTCTCGTGTACTTACGCGCGGATTGCTATGGCGTGATAAAATGCAGTCTAGTAGCTACTAAAACTAGAGTAGCACCTCTAAAACCGGTTTCAATTCCGAAACTTGAATTATTAGCAGCCGTCTTAGGCCTTCGCCTGTCGAACTTCGTAAATAGCGAGCTGTCAATACACATAGCGCGTCGCGTATTTTGGTCAGATTCCAAAAATGTTCTGTATTGGATTCGGTCTGACGCCAGAAAATACCAGCAATTTGTGGCACTGCGTATCGGTGAGATTTTGGAGGGCTCGAATGTGAAAGAGTGGCGATGGGTCTCGTCATCTGAAAATGTGGCCGACGATGGGACGAAGTGGAACGGAAACCCAAAGTTTGATGTCAACACACGATGGTTTACAGGCCCTGATTTTCTGAAAGGCGATGAATCTGGCTGGCCCGTAATGGACCTTAACAGTGAGGCACAAGCAACGAAAGAATTTTTGTTTCATATTAAACAAAAGAAACCCATTATGTCCACATTGGCTGTAATTGTGCCTGACCCTGCCCGATTTAGTAAATGGGAGAAATATCGCAATACACAATGGAACGTACTGAAGTTCTTACGCTGTATTCGTAAGACACCATTCCCGACAGAAAGTATCGAAGCCTTAATGAACCTTAATGATATTGACAGCATAGAAAACGTTTTAATGCGAAAGTGCCAAGAAGATGAATATGACGATGAGATAAAATTGCTGCGTAGCGGCAAGCGTGTGCCCCGAAAAAGTACGATCTATAAAGGCTCCCCCTACTTAGATGAATTTGGTCTACTCAGGGAAAAAGGACGCATCGATGCAATTGAAGGTGTCGCAACAAGTGTTAAACGGCCAATAATCATGCCACGTAAGCATCCAATAACGTTTTTACTAGCAGAATTTTATCACCGCAAATATCATCACCATCACAGTGAAATTGTCGTAAATGAGATGCGACAGCGTTTTCGAATAGGTGGGCTGAGAGCTCTGGCTGAAGATGTTGCGAAAAAATGTCAAGTTTGCAAAAATCGAGCGGCGAGACCGAGCTGTCCTGAAATGGGCGATGTGCCTCCTGAGCGATTGGCTGCCTTCACAAGGCCATTTCATTTTACTGGCATTGACTACTTTGGGCCATTGGAAGTGGCAATTGGCAGGCGGCGAGAAAAACGATGGGGCGTGTTATTTACGTGTATGACTGTGCGCGCCGTACACATAGAAATCGTTCCATCATTATCTACCGACTCATTTTTATTGGCGTTCAAGCAATTCATCAGCCGGCGAGGAGTTCCGCAACGTGTTCTATCAGATAATGCGACGAATTTTAGAGGCGCAAATCGTGTGCTGCTGAGCGAGGTAGAGAAGATTTCATCGGGTGAGATTAAGTGCAAATATCCACGAATTGAGTGGCAATTTATCCCGCCTGCCTCCCCACATATGGGGGGATGTTGGGAGAGGATGGTTAGGACTGTCAAGTCAGTTTTGATGGATATACTTCCTGACGTGGGCCTGCGTGAAGAAGTTTTGAGAGCAGCATTAGCAGATGTTGAAAACATAATAAACTCTCGCCCATTAACTTACGTGCCATTAAAGACATCTGATAGTGAGGCACTTACGCCAAATCATTTTTTGATTGGCTGTTCGAGTGGTGTGCGAGAGCGAGCTGTACCAAACAATAGCGGGGTGGGTTTGAGCAAGAATTTTCGAATCTCTAGTGCATTGGCCGACCAGTTTTGGAAGCGCTGGTTGAGGGAGTATTTGCCTGGCTTGACCAGGCGCGCAAAATGGCATGAGAGTGTAGCAGACCCTATTGCCATCGGTGACGTCGTGATTGTCGTCGACGAAAATGCGAAAAGAAACAGTTGGCAGAGAGGTGTAGTTATCGACGTTTTTCGCGCGAAAGATAACCAGGTACGGAGCGCTGTTGTCAAAACCAAGGATGGCATTTTCACACGACCTGCAGTCAAGTTAGCGAAGTTAGATGTAAAAGGGTAAACCCCATGCAGCCTGCACGAAGTTTACGAGGGGGGGGATGTTGCGTGGTAAAGTTACTTTATCACTCCACTGTTTGTTGTAAACATCATCTGGCAACACTGGTAACATCAAGCAGAAAAACCTGACATATATGTCGTCTGACAAACTCAATAGATATATATTCGCCATATTGAAAAGAAGTTAGTTGCGCAAATTGTTGAGTTTATTATATATATATGCAAATCAAGTTTAAATTGTAGCTTTATTAAAAATTTTATTTATCAGTGAATTTTACGTTTGCGACTGGCAAACTCCGTTGTGAGACCGGACACTAGTAAATTTTCATTTAGTTTAAAAAAAGCACAAGTGTAAGTGAAATTTAAATAAGAAACAAAACTCTGTACTCCAATTTATTATAATTAAATTATAGATTAAAGCATCACATCTCGTCAAGTTACGAATTGAAGTTAAGCTGAAATCTGTGTTTGATTTACTAGGCCGTCCACCGTCCAACAAATGTCTAAAATGAAAATTTGGGCAAAAGTTATAATAGTTTATCATACTGAGTTTAGGTTTAACAGGCTGTCAGTTTCATTTGAAACCGGCTAGGTGACGAGGGTTATCGATGGTTTGTAAGTGATGATAATGTTTTGTTTTCATGTATGAGCATAAGTGTGAGATGAAGAGGGCTTGGTATCCGACCATGTACATATTTTATTATGCTGGCCAGCGTTACCGTTGGTGCTACTAAAGTAGCAATTTGCCACTTTTTCGACTGCTTGGATACTATTGTGCTACCTTTACAAAATGCACCCAAACTTGATACTTTTTCTAAATTTTGCCACTTTTTGATACTTTTTACTGAATGAAGATATACTTTTTTGTACTTTCGGTTTTATTAATATAAAAGTTGTGCTGTTTTAATATATCAATATGTAAGCAAGCTTATACGAAATCTTTTTTTGTCATGCGTGATCATCTTATGCATATCTTTCGAATAATTAATACGCCCACGCATGCTTATATTCCTATACCTCTGTCTGTACGGATATGTAAATATAAATATGTACACACACATTTTAACTAATCGCTCGATTCATTAATCAAGGTTCTAGCTTAATCGGTCAATTTCAGTATTAACCGGTTAACCGATTAAAAAGTTTTTTCATAAATCAAGTAATTTAAACAAATAAAAGTGCATAAATTATTTATTAATTTAAAAAAAACAGAATTCTTAAACTTATTATCAACTACAAAATATCATAAATATATTAGTACTTCAATAGTTTAAAGAGATCTTCTAACACAATCTTTCGGAAAAATAATTTGGTTTAAATGCTTAGGATTTAAGTGAATTAGTTTTGATAAAACCTGACTTGGAAAAATCCTTTAACTAATCGTAGATGTTGAGGAAATTGAAAGTAATCTATAATACAGATCATTTAGTTTCTTAGTTTTTTTTCCTGGATTTCTCTAAGCATATAAAAATTTTCATTATGGCATTATAGTCCTGTTTTATTTTTTTTTATTAATTAATTTTGTTAAAGCATTTCTTGTATTATTATCGATAGTTCCTTCTGTTGGTGGGTCATAATCTGACCCATACTGGCAGAGGTCAACGACGAACATTCTGCAAAACAGTTTATTTCTGAATTTCTTAGTTTACGTTTTTGTATATACTTTAAAACACTGTTGCTTGAAGAAAATATTTCAGAGTGCAGGTGTAAATAATTTAATTCGTCTTTTATTAATGCCCATTTTTTCAGTTGGTAATCAAATTGTAATTATTTTTAAGTTCTAATTAAATACGAAATTGTGTTTTTGAGTGCATAATTAAATAATATTTAAATGGCCAAACTTGTGTAATTAAGTATTATTTAAGTTTTATGAGCGCACAATATGTTTTTATGCGTGTGTGTGTTTATTGAAAACATACACATGAACATCATATGGTCGTATTGAAACATCATGTGGTCGTACTAGAAAGAATTTCTTTTAATTTTCATAACATATAGAATTCGTAGTTTTATATCATGGAATAAATAAATAGAAAAATGCATTCTGATGTTCTTTTGGTTTCATAAAATGTGTTTTTATCCAATTTTAATTTTCTGCATTTTGATAACCTAACTTTCTTATTTATGTTAAACAGCTGTTGTTTGAAAAGCCTTTCATAATACTGGGTGCAGTGCGACCGTACTTTCAACGTAATTTAATAAGAACTTTAATTAACCACTGAAAAATGAAATCGTATTTAATTACAACTTAATTTTAAATAAAAATTAGCTAATTACGTACTTAATTCTTAAGCTAAAAACTAGGGGTAAATCTAATCCTTAAAACTTAACAATTCCCTCTAGTTTAACTAGAGTAGCAATAAACTATTTATAGCCACGTGCAAAGATTTTGAAGTTTTACTAAGGTGAGAATCACTGAACATACTTCTTTGTTTGTATGAAAAATTTTATATTTGAGACGAAACAAGTACTTAAACACACGAAAAATGCGCTATAATACTACAAAATATTTAAAAATTTGTTATTTCGGTTAATCGGTGAGTAAGTAATTTTTTATTATATGAATTATTTTTACATTTTGTGGCTTTATTGTATCACAAAAATAGTATATTTTAGTCTTTAAAAATGCAAAACCTAATTTTTATTCTTGATGTTTTTAAAAATGAGCACATTTGTTTTAATTTTGCTTGTTTATAAGGCTGCCACTTTTTTTCTTAAAATCCCCTTTTTGGTGCCACTTTTTTTTTAAATTCCCTTTTTGTGCCACTTTTTGAAATTTTACAACGGTAACGCTGATGCTGGCGCACAGGCGTGTACATATGTTTCTGCTTTTATTGCAATTTGGAATGTATGTTTTTGGGCTTATCACGTGGTTTCAGGTTTATAGTTTTAGAGCAGTAATGGGTACGAAGAGAGAATTGAAAAAAAGCGAGTAAATAATTTGTTTTAAGACTTAGAGAAATTTGCGGATTCATTATAGTGACGCTTAAAATAAGACCGGTACATTATTTTTAATATCTGGTTACAAATAAGACTTCATTTGACTGATTAAAAAAAAAAGATTTTTCCACTTTAGATCCAACATAATCGTATATGTCTGGCTTCCACATCATTTTCACATGTTTTCTTGTGAGTTCGGATGTTAAAACACATCCCACACCTGTTGAGGTTGAAATTTAGAAAATACGAATTAATAGTATGTGTTCTAGCATTGGAATTTAGAAGAAAACAATTTGGAAATGGACGATCTCAAACTTTCAGATTTTTTCGATTTCCCTTTTGAGCAAAAAAACTCGTATTTTTTCACAAGACTGTTAACAAGTGAAAAGAAAACGAAGTTTTTGTTAGGTTGATGTGTATATCCGGGACATACACATAAGTCAGTATAGGCTTTTTGTGCGTTCTCATGTAAATTAACAAACAAACCCCACCTTTATAGGAGCTCAAGTATCATTCTCGTAGTTCATCAAACTTTTCCAGTCAATACCTCTCAGGTAGGCTATGTCCGGTAAATTATCATCCCCAAAATAACGGGATATCGGCTTAAGCTGGACAATGACAAATAAACTGCTCCATTGTCTCAAAGTCTTCCATGCATTCCCTGTATTCATTGTTATTAGGGGCTTCAATCCGGTACAAGTGCATATATTAAAGTGTCCCGTTAAGATGCCGGTCAACTTTCCTAGCTCAGGCTTGTTAAGCTGCAACAGTCCCCTGGTTTTGTCTTCATCCAGGTCACCCATAGAACATTGGTTAGATTACCCACAGTATCATAATTCCATCCGTCCTGTAGGCCATCTTCGCCCAGTTTTGTAACTCAATCTTTGTTGCCTTGAAAGGCTTCGAATTAGTTAGAGTTACTGTTCTAACGTGCTAAGGGTCTACTGTATAATTCGAAACGAAAAAAAACTTCCAATTTGTATGTTTATAACATGGTTTTTTTGCCAGTTCATTTGTACATTCATTTCCGGTTACGCTGTAGTGGGTCGGCACCCATATCAGATGAATGTTGCCATGTACTGCGTAATCGTTTATCATACTTTTGCAAACTAAAACGGTAAAAGTAAACTCTAACTTTTTCGGCTGTGATTGCCCTAATTGCCGACTTACTGTCGGTAAGTATATTGACATCTGTGGGTCTTATGTTCACATTGATCCGTCTGGAACACTGTATTATGATCAGGCAAACGGAAATAAATCTCGGTCTCCGGTTCTTCTATGAAGAAACCTAGGCCCGTTCTTTCCCCTAGGTTCGAGCCAACCGTGTAACAGCAAATTCCCACTTCTGTTTGTTCTAGGGTTCGATTGACCCAGGAGTGTCTTTCTGGTTTCGATATATCGTATTAAGTTATAACCCTAGTCTCACGTACCCGATCAGACATTTCCAAAGTCTTGTCGAATCCGTTCAGTGGCGTACATATATTCTGATGGTGTGGTATGTTCAGCGACGCCAATTTAGCGCGTTCGCGCTAGATTTAGCGCATTTTAACTATGCCAAACACGCTTTTTTTCATCTTAGCGCGTTTACTTTTTTGCATAAAGTTTTGCGTAAAGTCATCATATTTTTTTTTAATTTTTTTGCATAAATTTATTAATTTTCCAGTAGTCAAAACTCATTAAATTTTTTTAATTGGTTAATGATTAAGCTGTAGCAAATAAAATTCTCTTGACTGTGGTTAGAATTAAAAACGCATTTTAATACTGTAAATGACAAATATTTTCAAATTTCACAACTAAAAATATGTACTCGTACTCCTGACCAAACAAATTTATACATATAACTTATTGATCATCTATTCTAGCTGAAGTACAAAAAGCATTTGAATCGCAAAAAAAAAATAAAAATAAAAACTATAAACTAAAACTAAATTCTGATTCTGTATTAAATGATTTTAGTTATTTAAGGTATAATTTAGAAGAAACAATATTATAAAATTTGAAAAGAGCTACTAAAAAAAAGCCACTGTATTTACTAATATACATTTACGTAGGAAAATAGCGCGTTTTGGCTATAAATAGTTGATAATGCTGTAACTTAGCGCGTTTTACGAAAGGGAAAAGCTCATTTGGGTTATAAATAGTTGGCATCGCTGGGTATGTTGTCTTGTCCGATCCATTCCCCCATCACTTGTAGACGTTTTGTAGAAAAAGCTGCTTCGTTTCTCATACGAATCCAGGATGGAAAACTGGATGTAGTTCTCATAGCAACACTTATACCTAGGCAGCACATTCGTTGAACCGTCTCCAAAATTTTTGTGTTGTACTTTCTACCTGTTGACCTCGACCATACCATGCGTATGTTAGAATTCGTATGATTATTATTTATTATTTACTGATATATATTTATTTAAGTTAATAACGTATACGTAATTTATATTAAGCATTTTTTCATGAAATTAATTGCATGCAATTTTATTAATTTGTCAATAGAATCCTGTAGAAGCAAATCAGACCAAATAATATTCTAAAAATGCTTCAGATATTCGTGTTACGTCATTTTCACAAATCACTTTTTTCTAAAGCACTGCAATCCACAAATGGAACAAGATTTTTGCAAAATATTTCATTGAATTTCATAAAAAAATTCTTAACGTAATTTAGGTATTAGTCGTGTTATAGTTTTATTTTCTTTATTGACCAAATCGCTGTATCCTCGCACAAAACCTCGAAACCACCACCAATCTATCTTAGAAAAAAAGTTCTACCGCATATTCCAATGAAACGTGGTGACATTGACGAACCGAAATATCAAATATATGAATGAAGAAAAAGAAAAAATAAAACAAGTTTCTATACATACCAGCTAAATACGTGAAAATCGTATTGAATGGAATAGATTCTTATGTTTATCCCAAAGAAATAAAAAAAGCATTCATCATACTAAGGGTTTAAGGTAAAAATTTCACTAATATAATAAATAGCGAGAAGATCCTCCATTCTTTATTCGGATTGAACTGGATTTGAATGATATAAGTATGTAGTAGGGAAATGGGGGTCCTGCCGCAATTAAAATAGTGAAATTTTCAAATTTTAATTACCCAAATTTTAAAATTCTTGGAAATTTGTGAAATTTGATACCTACGAGGGTGGTTCAATAAGTCCGTCCAATTTTTTGTTTACATAAGGAGTTTTTTGTTTACATAAGGAGTTTTTTGTTTACATAAGGAGTTTTTTGTTTACATAAGGAGTTTTTTGTTTACATAAGGATTTTTTTATTACTACATACGAGGGCGGTTCAATAAGTCTGGTTTTTTATGACCGTGGGAATTTATATGTATGTATGTTTGTGGGGTGGATTAAGGGGTTTCATAAGATAAGTATACATATATACCGACGGGAAAAATCATGAAAATGATTTTCCTAATACCAGCGGGAAAATCATGAGATGATTTTTCCTAATACCAATGGTGAAATAGTAAAAATTAATTTTTCCTAATGCCGACGGCAATGTATGATAATTTTTCCTAATGCCGATGGCAATGCATGATTATTTTTTTCAAATGCCGACGGCAAAACATGATTATTTTTCCTAATGCCTACGGCAAAACATGAATATTATTATTTTCAAATGTCGACGGGAAAATGATTTTTCCAAAAGGAAAATTGCCAGTGTTGCCAGACTATATAAATTTGTTATCGTAATACTATATCAGAGAAAATAGATTTGATGACTACTAGTCGATTCTCATATGAATCGTGGGAATGTGTTTGTGTGATTTCCTAACGCTATAAATTGTGTATAAATAAAATAAATTGTTTATAAATAAAATAATTAAATAAATTAAATTAAAATAATTAAATAAATTAAATTAATTTATTTAATTATTTTATTTATAAACAATTTATTTTATTTATACACAATTTATAGCGTTAGGAAATCACACAAACACATTCCCACGATTCATATGAGAATCGACTAGTAGTCATCAAATCTAAATTAAATTAATTAATTAAATTATTTTATTTATTTATTTATAAAATGTTCTCATATGTGTGAACACCCCTAATACTTGTGTGTGGGGGTCCAGCTTGATTGTCGCTGGTAAGCATATCTTTTGTTTATTTGTTTAAGAAATATATTTGTATGTATGTATGTATGAATGTATGAATGTATAAATGTATGTATGCATGTATGCATGTATAAATGTATGTATGCATGTATGAATGTATAAATGAATGTATGCATGTATGAATGTATAAATGAATGTATGAATGTAAAATATTCTCATGTATGTGAACACTCCTAATGCTTGTGTGTGGGGTGTCCAGCTTGATTGTCGCTGGTAATTGTATATTGTGTTTATTTGTTTAAGAAATATATTTGTATGTATATATGTATGAATGTATAAATGAATGTATGTATGTATGTATCTATGTATGTATCTATGAATGTATAAATGTATGTATGCATGTATGAATGTATAAATGAATGTATGCATGTATAAATGAATATATGAATGTATAAATGTGCGATCGTGCGAACTTGTGCATGTATTATTTTGTGGCTCTGTAGAATACAGACGTAATATTTTTTTTTAGTACATATATTTATTTATTGTATCTTCAAATATGAACTAACAATAATTATTCAAATCTTAAATCTAAATATAAGTAATTAGGCCCGACCAGTGTCGGACATAAACTTAGTGATAGTTATTAATAATACATATGTCGTGATAAGCAAAAACAAAAGTTTTTCAAGCAGTTTCTTCTGGAGTGTTGAGTATTAGAGCCCTTGTGTCCCTCTTTTTTAAGCGGATGTGTCCAGTAAAATTCAAGATATTACGAGCAAGCGGATTAGGATGAGACTCGAGTTTTGTAAGATATTTGCCTGCGTATTTTGCAATTTCTTCAGTTACTTGTGGCATATTCAAATCACGATGCAAAATTTGAATTTATGTACCATGGATCCGATGTTATTATCCGTAAAATTTTGTTTTGCCTTCGTTGAATTTTTTCTATATTTGAAGCTGAAGCAGTACCCCATAGCTGAATTTCGTAGCACCATATGGGTTTTAAAAGCGACTTGTATATCAAAAGTTTACAATCTAGACTGAGGGTTGAATTAGTTTAAGCTTCATTTGCGTTAGCTTAGAGTCAATGTTGTGTTTCCATGTAAGCCTTCGATCAAGGTGTATGCCAAGGTATTTCACTTGTAAATTTTGAGGAATAATTTGATTATTGATTGTAATGGGGGAACAAGTGTCTTTTCGTAGGGTAAATGTTACCTGAGCACACTTCTGTTCGTTTACCTTTATTCTCCACCTGTTTAACCATAGTTCTAGCTGGGTAATATGTTGCTGAAGATATCGGGAAGCCTCGTGAGGGTTTTCGTGCATACTAAGGCAGGCTGTATCATCGGCAAATGTAGATGTGTGAATATTACTGCTCAAAGGCATATCACAAGTATAAATCAAATACAAAACTGGCCCCAGTATACTCCCCTGTGGCACACCGGATGAGATTGTTTCAGGCATACTCATAAAGTCTCCTTCTACAACAGTGAATTTCCTTGCAATAATGTAACTTTCCAAAAGATTTAGAATGTTTATCGGTAAGTAAGTCTTTAATTTTAAAATTAGGCCTTCATGCCACACTTTATCAAATGCCTGAGAAACATCAACAAACAGCGCAGAGCCATACTTTTTTTCTTCAAAACTTTTTCGTATAAATTGAACCAATCTATGAGTTTGTTCAATGGTGCTATGCTGACTTCTAAAACCAAATTGATGGTCCGGTATGCACTCATTATCAGTTAGAATTGGGGACAATTTTATCATGAGTAACTTTTCAAAGAGCTTTGAGATTGTTGACAGTAAACTTATTGGCCTATATGACTCGGCCTTGGTAAGATCTTTGCCCGGCTTTGGAATCATTTTAACCTTGGCAAGCTTCCAGCTGTTTGGATAAAATTCCAGACGTAAAATGGCATTAAAAATGAATAACAGGATTCTAATTGCAATACGAGGCAACTTCATAGCATCTGGTTACTAATTTCATCAATACCCGGAGCTTTTTTCGGGTTGAGTTCAGCAATTAGTTTTTGTACATCACGCGTCTTAAATTTTATGGGTCGAGGGGGTAGCGCAACTACACTCGGCAAATCAACAGCACCAGTACATGAGTTTGGGGTAAATACGGATTTTAAATGCTCAGCAAATAATTTACCTTTTTCACAGTCGCTTCTTGCTCAATCTCCGGTAGATGTGCGCAGAGGTGGTTTAAACTCGACGGGTGTTTTAAGCTTTCTAGCAGCGCGCCACAAAGAGTAATTAGATGCTAGATCAAGACCTTCCAGATAATTTTTAAGAGATGCAGTTTTTTCAAATGCAAGCAACTCTTGGAGTCGTTTAGTGCACTCTTTAAACCTAGTTTTATGTTGAGGTGATCTGTGCTGTTGCCATTCCCTTCTAGCTCTTCTTTTTTCACACACGAGACGTTCAATATCAGTAGAATAAATTCTATTAAACCCAGTCTGCGGATGGGAGGTAGTGGCATGTTCAGTAGCCTGTTTAATATTTTCATTAAAATTGGTAATGCTAGATTCAATATCATCGGGTGTTCTTAGCGTAATATTTTCTGTGCAATGAGTACTAAGATATTTTTTGAATCCCAGCCAATTAACACGATTTATCATCTTCACATAAGGATGAGGTAAGTCACTTCTTAATGGGCTACAAATTGAAACGATCGTGGGAGAGTGGTCGGACGAGAGATCTAGAGAAGCCTCAACTTGAATTAAATCCCTAGAAATATTTTTCATGACGCCAAAATCTATAACATCCGGAATTTTTTGTATGTCAGTAGGCCAGTAAGTGGGCTCCCCACTCGAAATGACGTCCAAGCCCATTTTTGAAATTGTGTTGAACAACGCCCGACCTCTGGGTGTGATAAGACGCGAACCCCAGAACGTATGTTTGGCATTATAGTCCCCAGCTGCTACGAAACAAGGGCCAAGAGATTTGAAGAAATCCTTGTATTGATCTTCAGTAATTGCGAATCTGGGAGGGGACTAAATTGATGATATTACAAAATTAGTGCAAAAATTTTCAATACAAATATTCGTTGCTTGTATATGTTCTTCAGAAATGTTGTCAATAATATAATGCTTGAGTCTTGACCTTATTAGAATTGCTGATCCACCCCATGCTCTTCCTCTTGAGTCCTTTGAATCATATAAGGTGTAGCCTGAAATTTTAAAAATACTTCTCGAAGTCAAATGAGTCTCTGAGACCAACATTATATCAATATTTTTTTCCGTGAGGAAGTGCTCAAGTTCATTTTTATGTTGGCGAATGCCGTTTGCGTTCCAGAAACATATTTTTAACGTGTTCATGGTTTGTTAACTAATGCTTGAAGCAGTGTATTCTGCATTCGCAGCATTTCTTGCATCATGCTAGTCATATATGTTGTAAAATTATTTATAGTTTGCACCAGATTATCAATAGTAGCTTCAAGACGATTGAAATTAAAGCTTGAGTTTGTATTTGTTGAATTATTTGGTGGTGAAACATTTTGAGTAGCAATATAATTTGTCTTAGCAGCATCGGCATACGATACACGGGAAGTAACTGGTTGGCTCACTTGCGCAATAGTGCCGGATAAAGCGTTTGCTGATTGGGCTGGAGCTAATTTAGGTTTTTGCCCCATAGTTTGTTTGACGAAAGAGTACACAGGACAACCTCTGTAGTTAGCGGTGTGATTACCTCCACAATTGCTGCATTTTTTATCACTTTGATTTTTTGGCTTATTGCAACTAGCAGTGCCGTGTAATTCTCCGCACACAACAGTAAGTTTTAGTATGGCAATATTCTTGACAATTATGGCACTGTACGGGTCCAGAACGCTTATGTGGTTCTTCAACTGTTATTTTTCGGTATAAAAGATATTTTAGATTATAAATTGGGTGCGTCTCATTTTTTCTCAATTTTATATCATTTGGCTCCAGTTCAACACGAAATAGAGGTTGGGGGATCTTTTCCCTATTTATTATGTTCGATACATTTTTTACCTTAAATCCCTGGAGGACGAGTGCATCTTTTATTTCTTCGGGAGCGACATAGGAATCTATGCCCTTCAATACGATCTGCAGACCTTTAGCACTCTTGAGCTGGTATGTGTAGAAATTTGTTTTACTTTTTCAAATTCCGAAACCATTGTGCGAAAATCTTTTTCTTCATAAATTTGAATTTTCGTTTCATCAATGCTACCACGTTTTATTGGAACAATGTGAAATTTATTCTCACCAATTACCGAAATTAATTTTTTAATAAGAGCGTTTGAGTTTTTTTCTCTTAAATAGATTGGTGGCTGCTTGGAGGGTTTGTCGTTGTCGTCTTGCAATATTTTAAAACGGTTTTGGCGATTAGTAGATGATGCGCTGTTATCCCTAGAGATCTTTGGAGCAGATGAAATTTTAGAAGATTTTGGGCTTCGCCCGCGCTTTACCACAGTTATATATCTGTCCATTCCGACTTGGACCTCGGGTTTTTGGCTGCTCTTATCTATAGTGAAAACAGGGTTAAGTGATGACCACGAGCCCGAAGCGGATGTTGCTGAGTTAAATGTAGAGGTACTGGGCAATGGTAATGTTAACGAATCACTAGATGGCATTGGACAAAGCGAAGTTGATCGCTGACGAAAATGCGGCTTTGCCGTTAGAGAAAGTCTATCATCAGATTTTTTATTTTTATTGTTTTTATTAAGAGCTTCAGAACTCACAGTAAGTCTATCATCAGATTTGTTATTTTTATTGTTATCATTTAGAGCATCAGAACTCACAGTCAAATAGGCATTTCTGCCGTTATAAGTCACTTCGCAATTATTTGTATTTGAGGTACTCATATAGAGTATTCCTCAAGGGTACTTTGTCTGTGTTTTTTTGTTTACGGTTTTTTTTTTGTTTTTGTTATTTCTATATGTAAAAATATTAGCAAAGCAAAAAAAAGCTTATTTATCAAAGTTAATATGTACTACGAATATTTTTTTGTATGATATTTTTTTTGTTTAGTATGTATGTAAGAAAAATTCCGCTATTACGTCTGTTCACTATGAAGGTACAACGAGAACTCAGACGTAATATTTGTATACATTTATATTTTGCAACGCAGACATTTCTTTGACTATGTGACCAAAGATGAGAAATTAAATCATATGAACTTACTGCTTTTAGAGAATGGTGAATGTCATCACTACATATTGATAAAGGACATATCAAGGTAATTTAAAAAATTATACAACACTTTATTTTAAGGATACATATACTTGCTGTATACTTTTTATTATAGAGTTTACTTATAATCTTTTATTTTATTTTTATTATTCACAGACTTTTGGTAAATCAGACTACAAAGCACCATAATAAACTACATATTTGTAATAGCTGTCTCCAGTACACTCATAGCTAGAGTGGAATGACTAATCATAAGGGGGAATGCGGCAAAATCGTTACAACTATGCCATCAGGTCCGGATACAATTCTAAGCTTTAAGGGACATCAAAGAAAAATGGATGTACCCTTCGTGGTATATGCGGACTTCGAATGCATATTAGAAGATATAAGTGATAGTGTAAGTAGTAAAACCAGTCTTATCAAAAAGCACACTCCTTGTGCATTTAGCTATTATATTAAGTGTCTCCATAGCAGTAAGTTAGTTAAGTTAAGGATTTATACAGGGAAAGATGCCTCAAAAAATTCGTGACATATTTAATTAAAGATTGTGAGGATATTTATAATAATTATTTAGTAAATAATAGGCAAATGGATACTTTATCAACTTCTGATATTTATAATTTTTATAGTGCGGTGAATTGTAACATTTGTCAAAAATTTCTAGGTAAAGATCGCGTTAGAGATCATTGTCATATTAGTGGTAAATTTAGAGGTGCAGCCCACAATAACTGTAATTTAAATTACCAAATCCCCAAATTTATACCAGTTTACTTTCACAATTACTCAAATTATGACTCACATCTTTTTATTAGAGAACTAGGTGAAATTTCAATGCAACTGAAAGTACTCCCTCTCAATAAAGAACTTTATATATCCCTCTCCCAATTTACAGAAATGAACGACGGTCATAAGCTTGAAATAAGATTTCTTGATACAATACGGTTTATGGCTGAGAGTTTGGAATCATTAGCCTGCAATTTGTCGGATAATGATTTCAGCACTATAAGGTCCTTATTTCAGTCAGAAAAAGAATTTCAGCTTATTAAGAAAAAAGGTATTTTCCCGTATGAGTACCTAAATTCATTTCAAAAATTAGATGAGTGTCAGCTGCCTTCACGCAGTGATTTCTTTAATAAGTTGAACAATAAAGAGTGTTCTTTGGAGGAATACTCACATGCTGAAGAGGTATGGAATACTTTTGCTTGCAAAACTATGAAAGATTACATGGAACTTTACTTAAAAACAGTTGTCCTCTTACTGACAGATATTTTCGAGAACTTTAGAAAAGTTTGTAAAGGTATTTATGAGCTCGATCCATGCCAATATTATACAGCTCCTGGCCTTTCTTGGGATGCAATGCTCAAATACACAAAAATTGAATTAGAATTATTGACAGACATAGACATGTACAATTTTATGAAAAAATGTATACGTGGGGGAATTGTACAGTGTAGCCAAAGATATTCGAAAGCGAATAACAAATACTTGGAAGATTTCGATAAAGAGAAGCTCTCAGAATTTCTTGTCTATTTAGACCGATTTCTCTACAAAGCAATCATACGTTATACACTTTAGAGTTCTGAAACATTGCTTAGAATATGGCTTAGTTTCAAAGAAAACTCATCGTATTGCAGCATTCAAACAATCTCCATGGTTAAAAGGCTATATTGACTTAAATACCAGACATAGGGCCACTGCTAAAAATGCGTCTGAAAAAACTTTTTCAAACTACTCAATAATGCAGTGTTTGGTAAAACAATGGAACTATTTGGGGGCACAAGATTGAATATCAAAACCAAATTTTCATAGTTTATCTATATTTTCCGAAGATCTGGTAGCAATCGAAATGAATAGAGTCAAAACCTGCTACAATAAACCAATTTACTTACGATTTTGTGTACTGGAGCTTTCGAAATGGAAAATGTATAATTTCCATTACGGGTACATGCAACCTAAGTTTAAGACAAAACTCTCATTAAATTATATGGACACAGACTCTTTTATTTATACAATAAAAAAGGACGACTTTTACGCCGACATAAAGAATGATATAGAACAACATCGATGATACATCGGACTATCCTACAGACAATATTAATAATTTTCCACTAGTGAATAAAAAAGTAATTGGTATGATGAAGGATGAGAATTACGGTAAGATAATGACAGAGTTTGTTGGGTTGCGATCAAAAATGTAGTCATTTAGTGTACAGAACCAAAATGACACTAAAAAATCGAAGGGGGTAAAGAGAACCATATTAGATAAATATAGTTTAGCTACTTATAAAAATTGTTTATTCAATAAGACTAATGTATATGATAATATGTTAACATTTAAATCTAAGCTGCATTAAATATATACTAGTGAATTAAGTAAGGTAGTCTTAAGTTATGGAGACGATAAGAGAAAAATTATATCAAATAACATATGCATGATATCATTTTCGTATTAAGGAAACTAACTAATACGAACTTGACATGTTGCTAGAAGAGAGTGCTAGAATGCAAGAAAATGGTTAAAATTAATTAATTTTTAGTTAAATAGTTAATTTTTAAATTGTACATAAAATCTTAGTTATTAAGAAAAATTATTGTAAATAAAATCCTATTTATTTATTAAGAAAAACTATTGTACATATGTAAATGAATTTTTAAGAAAAAATTTTAAATAAAATATTGAAAAAATAATGAAAATGTGAATGGCGTTTATTTCTTTATTGGCTTTACTTCGTTGGATCAAAAAAAAATTTTATTTTTGCTTATTTGCAAATTCTTGTTTTCATATCGCTTAAACATACAGTCTTGTTTTCTTTGAGAGGTTCTGCACAAGAAAAATTGCATTTCACAATATTATGAAATTCCATTAAATTTCATTAGATATATTCCTAAAGACCAAAAATTTAGATAATCGGATAAGTCCTTATATTTTTCACTACATACAAGTTTCTGTTATTTTCTATTCGAACAGATGATTCCTAATTTTCCTTTAGAAAAAATAATACAAAACAAGGAATATTTTAATAATACAATTTTATTTTATTTTATTTCTGTTACTAATACCATTTAATTTAATTTCTTAAATATTTTATTTATAATGATGGAAACATTTCATAGTATCCAATTATTAGATGTTCTAATATACTTTTCCGTAAAAAATATATTGTACATCTACAAGTATCAGGTCCTTCCTCACAGTTCGGATCGTACCATGGGCAGTTTCCAAAATGCCCTTCTGTGTTGTCTTCGTCTTCTATTATGCCATATTCTTCGTTCTCATCCAGCATATTTTGGAAAAATTTTATCATCTCCCAATGATCAAAAAGCCTGAAGCTTTCAAAATCTCTTATAAATTGGTTTAGAGTACGTCTAATTTGGCTCATTTTATTTGCTGATAAATGAATGATGATGAATGTTGGAAGGTTTTTTAAGACTAATTTGTTCTTTAAATTTTTCAAATATCTATACTATCATCTCTATTCCATATTTCTTTTTAGCACTCTATCTCTCTCTAACACTTTTCTCTCTATAACTATCTCTTTCACCATAATTATTTTCGATTAGCCTTCTTGAAGTCATCATCGCTACTTTTAAGATTATTTCCAGTTAAACATTTAAAGTGAGAAGAACTAAATAAAAAAATGGACTCCACAACAAATCTAATTTCAAAATTTAATTCTCTAAACAACAAAACCTTAATCCACGTAAAGTAGCTTGACATGTCCATGAAATATACTATTCGAAATGTGAAACGTGTAACAACAAAATATGGAGCAACACTAAAAGTTGAAATGGATAAACATATAATGTTCCTGCCTAAACGATATAATACTTTAACAGATGACTATATTAAAGATTTCTTGAGCGGATCATATTGCCTAAGTAGAGAAAGTGAAGAAACCCTAATCGTTGAGAATGAGCTGAGTGAATTTCTAATTCAAAATTCCCAATATTCTGTCTGGCAATAAATTATATTAATTACGTTTTTTAAATTATGAATAAAAAAACATTAAAGAGTTTTGTAAAATATAAATGTTTGTGTTTTTATTTAATATTTTCAGTTATTTCATAAAGAAATTTAAGACATAAATGTCCACAGGTAAATGTATTAAAATTCTGATGTTGATTATAGTTGTATTTTATATTTGTACCAAGATATTTGACTACTTCTGAAGAAGGTTGTAAGTTTCCAACACTGTCGAAATATTCTTTTTCATTAATGTTTTATAATATGCTACCCAATGTGTACAACGTCCTGTTGATGCATCTAAATTGATTATTCCACATTCAATTTTCTTTGTTCGTTTTGATAGAGTATTCAACATGAAAACACCTTTAAAATATGGTATATTTATAGAGAAACGGTTTAGGTCCACATCAGAAAGTGGTCTGTTGGGCAGCATCTCCAAGAGTTTTTTGATTCCTCTTTGTGAACTAAACCATAACCCTTTTATATGGTTTTAAGTAAAGTCCTTTTCCAACTGCTATAGATTCCATCGCTTTATTATGTCTAGTTGCTTCATCAAGTTGATTTTTAGCATTCTTTGTTGCATTTACAGCTTTAGCTATGGCAGCACCTCCAGTTGTTAGACTACCAATTGCACCCAGAGCAGTTAAGATCGGTATTAGAGGTAAAAAACCACCAATTTTTGGAACACGTATTACACGTGGTACTATAATTTGAGATTTTCTTCCTTTTAATGACTTGTTAATAGTTTTTCGTGCAATTTTAATAGCTGAGTTAATATCTAATGGTTTTTCTTTTTTTCGTATTTTTGTTGCAGCTCTATTTGATGTTCTAAATAGTGTTTTAACATTTAGTTTGTTCTTTTTAACATTTTTCTTTTTCTCCACACCCATACCAAATTTTGTTTTGGCTTTCATTGCGTTAGTAACCATATATGCAAATGATTTTTCAGCAAGACTACTATCCTTTGATAAAACTCGATCCCAAGCGGAGTTTTCAAGTATTTTATCAGCTTTATGTCTGGTACTTAAATCCTTATTTTTGGATTAAGCAATATCGTGATTTTTACACGCAGAGTCCAATAAATTAATTCTTTTATCACCTCGATTTAAACGCTTTTGTAGTTTTGTTCCAGGTCCACAGTACTGATATCCAGGTAGATGAAGTTCAAGAGGTAGATAGTTTATTATTTTGTCTACTATACCTCCTCCTCCACCGAAGGTGTTTTTATGACTAAAAGTTTTCTGATATCGTAAAACCATATTATCTAATTTTTCCTATATAAGAGGTAATATATATGAAATGCATTTAGTTACAAAAATGCAGTTAGTAAAACAACATAAAAATATTTTAGTTCGTAATATTGATGATTCAGCGAACATCAGTTCAAAAATAAAGCATAGTCCTCTTTTACCAAATTCTATTCGTGCTCTAATAGTGGGACCATCAAATTGTGAAGACTAATGTTATGATTAGCTTGCTAGAAAGTGCTAATGGACTCAAGTTTGAAAACATCTATTTATACTCAAAATCCCTCTATCAACCTAAATATGAATAAAGAAACTAATTTCACTAATTAAAGGTATGGGGTATTATACATTCACCGATAATGAATCAGTTATTCCACCTGACGAAGCTAAAACTAATTCAATTATGATATTTGATGATGTTGTATGTGAAAAGCAGAATAATATACGTATATATTTTTGTATGGGGCGACATAGAGATGTTGATTCATTCTACCTGTGTCAAACTTATACCAGAATTCCCAAGCATTTTATAAGAGATAATGCAAATGTTATTATAATCTTTAAGCAAGATGAGACAAATATGAAGCATGTTTATAAGGATCATGTTGCCAGCGATATGAGCTATGAAAAGTTTCAAGAAATTTGCCGAGAATGTTGGAAGGATAAATATGGATTTTTGATGATAAGCAAAGATAACGAATTAAACGATGGTCGCTACAGAAAGCAATTTGACTATTTCATAACTATATAAGCAACTACTCATAAAAATTACCTCTAGTTATTAATCTAACTTTAAACTTGATACATCTATTTGATATAACCTCATCTGATACCTGATAAGCTGATCTGAAAACCAGACCAGGTCCTGATAAGCTGATCTGAAAAACAGTCCAGGTCCTGATAAGCTGATCTGAAAACCAGACCAGGTCCTGATAAGCTGATCTGAAAACCCGATCAGGTCCTGATAAGCTGATCTGAAAACCAGACCAGGTCCTAATAAGCTGATCTGAAAACCAGACCAGGTCCTAATAAGCTGATCTGAAAACCAGATCAGGTCCTAATAAGCTGATCTGAAAACCAGATCAGGTCCTGATAAGCTGATCTGAAAACCAGATCAGGTCCTGATAAGCTGATCTGAAAACCAGATCAGGTCCTGATAAGCTGATCTGAAAACCAGACCAGGTCCTGATAAGCTAATACCTGATCTAATAGCTGATACCTGTTATTTACTATTATTAAACATGGATGAGAAAATTTTAAAACAGTTGGTGTTGACAAGAAATGTCTTGAAGAAAAAGCTTCGTAGTATAAAAACTGGTGAAATAGATACATGTGAACAACTAAGAGATACATTTAAACCTATAACAGAACCACTGAAAGAATTCATAAATAGTTCTAAAAATATTGAAAGAATTCCAATAAAAGAAGAAAGTAAAATGAAGAGAGAAGATGAAAATAATACAAGTTTAACCCTCCGATGAGTGAGAAGGTCCCTAGGGACCTTTTTGCCTTTTCAAACTGAAATTACTCCTACTTCGGCCACTACAACCCCTCCCCCCCAAAGTTACTCTGTATTCCAAGAGTATTTTGTTCCGCATCTTTTGAAAAAAAAATCAAGCCGATGGGATCATTACTTTAGGAGTTATTGAGGTTTTAGTGAGAATAGTACGCGGACGTGTAAATAGGTCCGTATGGACCTCGTACTGAATTTCACTAATAAATGCATGTTTTGGCCATCATTATAATTTTTTTTATTGTTTCAACACATAATTTACTTGTTCTGAATACAAAGATCTATACTCAAAGACATTAGGGATGATGATAAAAACAAAAAATTCTAAGAAAAATTCGAAGACATGAACTTCATTGCTTTCAAGGAAAGGCACAATATTCTAATTTTATACTACTAGCAATAAACCAGTTCTTAGAATTTTTTGTTTTTATTATCATCCCTAATGTCTTTGAGTTTAGGTCTTTGTTTTAATTATTTTTGTATGTAGAATTTAGTTATAAAAAATAAAAACAAACAAAAAAAATCAAAAAAAAAAAATTTTTTATGTGAAAAAAACATGATTTACAAAAAAGGTCCGTAGGGACCTTTTCACACGGCCGTGAAGCTCAGAACTGTCACTCATCGGAGGGTTAAAGCCTCAGAAGCCATCAGTCAAGATAGAGACAAGTACACCAAAGAAACTAGCAGAAGGAACAATATTCGATAATACCATGTTGTTTAATGATGCTAATAATAAGAATGATGATGACGATGATGATGATGATTTTTACTCACAGACTTCCAATACAGAAGATACTTATACTGACTTATCAGTCTTGGAAGGAAGAAATAAATTAGATACAAGCTATGGTCCACATAAAGATTTCAATAATGAATGGAAATTTGGTGATAGTAACCTCAAACTTAATGAAGATAAAATTCAAAATGATGGTCAAATATGGGCTCTAAAACCAGGACTATTTTCTCTAATGTTTCATAAAATACCGAAAAATTATGATAAATTTGAACTCGAAATCTATAAAAAGATTTTAATTACTACTCATTCATATAGAAGAGACTATAAACCTGACGGTCAAATTAAGGGTCTTAGAGGATATAAATATAAACATATTATTAAGAAATTTATTGACGAGAAAAACCAGAAGAATTTAAGCGAATCAACGGATCTAAGCCAAAAGGTAGCTATTTAGGTGATGGAATGATGAAATTTAACTCCCATAAGCCAAACTATATATACTGGGACGATCCAAATGAGTTAGTAGATCGTCTTTGACTACTGCTTGCATCACAAGCTGCAGCTCATACTAATCACAATAACGAGATTGTATCAATTATTGAAGAACTACGTGAAGCAAATATAATACATTAACTGTAAAAAATATATATTTGTACGTATATAAAGTATGTCTGTTGATAAATTTGGACATCATTTAAACGATACTAGCAGCATAATTTCTTTGAAAATGCACCTAAACTGCTGGGGTTCTTTATGGATACGAACAACAACATTGATGTCCAAAACAAAAGAATCAAAAATGTTGCAAAAGCTCTGGAGGAAAACGATGTTATCAATAAATTGTTTCTGCAAACTCAAATCGAAAAATTAGAAGAGAAATTATTAACATACTTTAAGGAAGATAATACTATAATTCGAGAAGATATTCAAATGCAAATTGAGGAGCTACAACGCGAAATAAAATTAGATATAGAAGAAAATTATAACATTCAAAAAGATATTTTACAAATTAAATCTTCTTTTGAAGAACAAATTAAACAGCTTAATGGGAAAATTTATAGATTGGAAAATTACATGTTCGTATCAATAGCTGAAAGTGCGTCAAGTAGATCACAACACTCTCCAAAAAATCTGTAAAACAACTTAATGTCTTCAAAAAGAAATTTAGTAAACGAACTGCATAAGCAAGCTCGAAAAGTTTTTATGCGTCGGAGAGTTGTAATGAAAGGAATAGATGATCTTTGGCAAGCTGATTTAGTTGAAATAAGGATCTATTATAGAGAAAACAGAAATTATCGATTTTTGTTAACTGTAATTGATACATTTTCAAAATTTGCATGGGCAGTACCACTAAAAACTAAAACCGCACTCGAAACAACCAAGGCGATGGTAAATATTTTTGAATTAGGACGAATACCAAAAAACTTACAACAAACACTTTGGAAAATTAATGGATAAATACAACATTAATCACTACTCAACATATAGCAGTATGAAAGCATCAATAGTAGAACGATTTAACAGAACATTGAAAGGAATGATGTGGAAAGAATTTAGCTTTAATGGTTCATATAAGTGGATTGATATATACAAAGATTTAACTAATGCATACAATAGAAAAGTTCATCGCACCATTAAAATGTCTCCGATTAAAGTCAACTCAACAAATGACCAAAAGCTACTAAATACAGTATACAGTCATTTGAAAATGTATAAAATGTCGAAATTTAATTTAGGAGATCATGTACGCATAAGCAAATATAAGCATACATTTGAAAAAGGTTATACTCCAAATTGGACCACAGAAATTTTCACAATTACAAGAGTTCAAAATACAAATCCTACAACATTCATATTAGAAGATTATCTTGGTAATCCTATTAAAGGTGGATTCTATACTGAAGAACTTTCAAAAACTAGATATCCAAATACATATCTAGTTGAAAAGGTTACTAAAACTAAAGGAAATGAGGTATACGTTAAATGGCTGGGATTTTCTAATCAACACAATTCTTGGATAAGTAAGAATGAAATATTATAGCTGAACACCATCATCAACAACAATAGCAGTAATACTAAGAAACTAATGTTAATTTTAAAATAAGAAAATGAAATAAATATGTAAATCATGCTTATAAACCATATGTTGTACTAAACTTTATTTAATTGTAATCAGACAGTTATAATGTCAATAACACTTACTCTGAGCTCTAACTCATCAGAATTATCTGCTAGTTACTTTCCTCCTATTGAATTACATTGTGCATATGAGTGTGCTCTAACTGATTTTCATTCATACAACAGCATTCCAAATGTAGACACCTACAACAATATGTTTCATATAGGGGCACATACAATTGAAATACCAATTGGATCTTACGAATTTAATGATATTGTAGATTTTATACAAGAGCAATACAGAAGACTCTGTCCAGAAAATAAGATTTTTATTGAAGCCAATAACAATACAATGCAAGTTAAAGTTAATAGTTAGATCCTGTATATTTTAATAAAGACAACACAATTGGAAAACTTTTAGGATTCAATAGCAAAATCCTAACACCAATCAAATATTATTACTCAGATCTTCCAGTTAATATTTTTAAAGTGAATCTCTTGCGAATTGAAAGTAGTATCGCTATTAACACATATATGAATAACTTCAAGTCGCACACACTTCATGAATTTCCGATTAATGTGCCTCCAGGCTATAAAATAGATGAGGTTCCAAGAAATCTCATCTATTTACCTTTGAGCACCAGAGAGATAAGTTCACTAGCGCTGCGAGTAGGTGATCAACACGGTGATTTAATTAATTTTCGAGGAGAGGAAATTACAATACGAATACATTTAAGGCAAACTAAATAATGATAATATACAACACAAATACATTGAAAAATAAAGCAGTAAGAACAACAAGAACATTAAAGCGACCACTTCAACAGAAAGCACTAACAACATCAAATAAAAATTTTCTAAAGTCCTTGAATTTTAAATTGAAGACAAAATGAGTTCAATAATAGATGTCTTAGATAACCCTTGTCGGATGAGAATATAATCAAAAAGGATTATCATACATATGTACCATACTTACAATCTTACAACAATAATGATGAAATCAGAATTTCAATACAAAATCAAGATTTGTATGTGCTACCCAGTGAGAGCTACATTTATGTAGAGGGGTTTGTTGCCGATGGTAATACCCCTAAATCTTGTTCTTCAGAGAACTTTAAATTAAAAAACAACTTTGTAGCATATCTATTTGATGAAATTCGCTATGAGCTCAATGGAATTGAAATTGATCATACAAGATATTTAGGAGCCACGAGCACCATAAAAAACTTGGTTTCTCTATCACCAACAGAAAGCAATGTGATGCAAAATGCTGCATGGAACAAAATTGACGATGTCACTCTTGCAAATGGATTTTTCAATTTCTATGTACCTCTAAAAATGCTTCTAGGATTCGCTGAAGACTACAACAAAGTTATATTAAATGGAAAACATGAATTGATACTCTTGCGCAATAAGAACGACGAAGATCTTGTACGCTCGACTGTTTCTACTGAAAAAGCTAAACTTACAATTTCACTCATCTCATGGAGAATACCTCATGTTCAATTATCTGACTTTAGCAAATTGAATATGATTAAAATTAGTAACAATGGTGCTTCTATACCATGGCATTTCGCAGTTGGGATTGTCATATTAATCCCCAATTAAACACAGGAACTAACCATATTTGGAATTTTAAATTGGCTTCAAATAGAGAACGCTTTCGTTTTGTGTTGATTGCTTTTCAACAAGAAAATAAGTTTGTTCATTGTGATTTGACTAATTTAAAAGCACATTTAAATTCAGTCTCATACCCGTATGATGATCTAAACATAAAATTTAAAAATGAACGTTATGCAATTCTATATGATATGTATCTAAGATTCCAACAAAGCTACTATATTAAAGAATCTCAACTGCTTCTAACTGCATCAGAGTTTAAGACAAAAGCTCCTATTATTGTAGTAGATGTCAGTCATCAGAATGAATCACTCAATAATGGACCGATTGATATAAAAATAGAATTTGAAACAGCAACTAATATTGCAGCAAAGACATCAGCTTACTGCATTCTTATTCATGATCGTATAATAGAATATATACCCAACAAAGGACAAGTTCGAAAAGTATTATAAATTGAATAATATGGAAAATAACATAATTTTACAAGGTTTCAAAACTAATTCAAACGATTTCATCGCAAAAGAAGTAGCGATTGTTTTCAACAATTATGAATATAACAATTTCATTATAAAACCACCATTTGATTTTAAATGCTTATCAATAAAAAAGCAAAGAGAAGCAAAGTGGCTAACAAAAAACTATCATCACCTAAGCTGGACTGCTGGATCAGTTTCATTTCATAGCGTATACAATTTTTTAAAAGCCAACGCAAGATGTTCTAAAATTTACGTAAAAGGTGAAGAAAAAAGACAATGGTTGGAAAAAATGTTACACCGAAAAATTTCTAACGTTGATGATATAGGCTACATCAACTTTAAACGAATGGAAATCAAGTATCCAGAATATTTTTATTGTAATTATCATAAATTTGGTGTATGCGCATTAAAAAATGCTATTTTACTAGCAAAAGAAATGTCTTGCTTTAAATGATATTTTTACTTTTTAAAATATTAATGTATGTATTATTATAAAATTTCAAAAATTTTAAACAATAAATGTATAAAAAATAAGAGAATGTACAAGTGTTTTTTTATTTTAAATACAAACTACATAAAGGAAAGAGAAGGAAGTGGGAAGGAGGAGGAGAAGTTAACTTTTTTGCTTACTTGCAAATGTTTGCTTTTGTTTCTCTGGTGATGAGTTTATCTAGTTGAAAATCCTCTGCTTTAAAATAATCGTAGACAAAGAAAATGCAAAATATAAATGTATTCAATAAAATATTCCACCACAAGTTCTCACGATCGCACAAATGTACATACATACATATGTATGTACATACATACATACACATTCAAGAATTTCATAATGTTATGAAATAAATATTTCTTAAACAAATAAACACAATATACAATTACCAGCGACAATCAAGCTGGACCACCCACACACAAGCATTAGGGGTGTTCACATACATGAAAACATTTTATAAATAAATAAAATAATAAAATAAATTAAATTAATTTATTTAATTATTTTATTTATAAACAATTTATTTTATTTATAAACAATTTATTTTATTTATAAACAATTTATAGCGTTAGGAAATCACACAAACACATTCCCACGATTCATATGAGAATCGCGTAGTAGTCATCAAATCTATTTTCTCTGATATTACTGATATAGTATTACGATAACAAATTTATACATTCTGGCAACACTGGCAATTTTCCCTTTGGAAAAATCATTTTCCCGTCGGCAGTAAGAAATATAGTAATCATGTTTTGCCGTCGGCATTTCAAAAAAAAATAATCATGCATTGCCGTCGGCATTTGAAAAAATTAATCATGCATTGCCGTCGGCATTTGAAAAAATTAATCATGCATTACCGTCGGCATTAGGAAAAATTATCATGCATTGCCGTCGGCATAAGGAAAAATTAATTTTCACTATTTCACCATTGGTATTAGGAAAAATCATCTCATGATTTTCCCGCTGGTATTAAGAAAAATCATTTTCATGATTTTCCCGTCGGCATACATGTATACTTATGAAATCTTAATCTTATGAAACCCCTTAATCCACCCCACAAAGATACATACATATAAATTCCCACGGTCATAAAAAACCAGACTTATTGAACAGCCCTCATATGCAGCAATAAAAAAAAACTCCTTATGTAAACAAGAAACTCCTTATGTAAACAAGAAACTCCTTATGTAAACAAAAAATCGGACATACTTATTGAACCACCCTCGTAGGTATCAAATTTCACAAATTTTCAAGAATTTTAAAATTTCAAAATTTCACAATTTTAATTGTGGTGGGACCGGCAGTTCCCTACTACTAAATTAGATAATATGGTTATACGATATCAGAAAACTTTTAGTCGTATATATATGTAGTAGACAAAATAATAAACTCTCTACCTGTTGAACTTCATCTTCCTGGATATCAGTACTGTGGACCTGGAACAAAACTACAAAAACGTTTAAATTGTGGTGATAGAGGTATTAATTTATTGGATTCTGCTTGTAAAAATCACGATATTGCTTATTCCAAAAATAAGGATTTAAGTACTAGACATAAAGCTGATAAAATACTTGAAAACTCCGCTTGGGATCGAGTTTTATCAAAAGATAGTAGTCTTGCTGAAAAATCATTTGCATATATGGTTACTAACGCAATGAAAGCCAAAACAAAATTTGGTATGGATGTGGAGAAAAAGAAAAATGTTAAAAAGAACAAACTAAATGTTAAAACACTATTTAGAACAGCAATTAGAGCTGCAACAAAAATACTAAAAAAAAGAAAAACCATCAGATATTAACTCAGCTATTAAAATTGCACGAAAAACTATTAACAAGTCATTAAAAGGAAGAAAGTCTCAAATTATAGTACCACGTGTAATACGTGTTCCAAAAATTGGTGGCTTTTTACCTCTAATACCGATTTTAACTGCTCTGGGTGCAATTGGTAGTCTAACAACTGGAGGTGCTGCCATAGCTAAAGCTGTAAATGGAACAAAGAATGCTAAAAATCAACTTGATGAAGCACCTAGACATAATAGAGCGATGGAATCTATAGCAGTTGGAAAAGAACTTTACTTAAAACCATATAAAAATAGTTATGGTTCAGTTCATAAAGAGGAATCAAAAAACACCGTTTCTCTATAAATATTCCATATTTTAGAGGAGTTTTCATGTTGAATACTCTACAAAAACGAACAAAGAAAATTGAATGTGGAATAATCAATTTAGATGCATCAACAGGACCTGGTACACATTGGTTAGCATATTATAAAAACATCAATGAAAAAGAATATTTCGACAGCTTTCGAAACTTACAACCTCCTTCAGAAGTAGTCAAATGTCTTGGTACAAATATAAAATACAACTATAATCAACATCAGAATTTTAATACATTTACCTGTGGACATTTATGTCTTATATTTCTTTATAAAATAACTGAAAATATTAAATAAAAACACAAACATTTATATTTTACAAAACTCTCTAATGTCTTTTTATTCATAATTTAAAAAACGTAATTAATATAATTTATTGCCAGACAGGATATTGGGAATTTTGAATTAGAAATTCACTCAGCTCATTCTCAACGATTAGGTTTTCTTCACCTTCTCTACTTAGGCAATGTGATCCGCTCAAGAGATCTTTAATATCGTCATCTGTTAAAGTATTATCCCGTTTAGGCAGGAACATTGTGTTTATCCATTTCAACTTTTAGTGTTGCTCCATATTTTGTTGTTACACGTTCCACATTTCGAATAGTATATTTCATGGACGTGTCAAGCTCCTTTACGAGGATTAAGGTTTTGTTGTTTAGAGAATTAAATTTTGAAATTAGATTTGTTGTGGAGTCCATTATTTTATTTAGTTCTTCTCACTTTGAATGCTTAACTGGAAATAATCTTAAAAGTAGCGATGATGACTTCAAGAAGGCTAATCGAAAATAATTATGGTGAAATAGTGAATAAGTGGGGGATAGTGATAGAGAGATAGTTATAGAGAGAAAAGGGTTAGAGAGAGATAGAGTGCTAAAAAGAAATATGGAATAGAGATGATAGTATAGATATTTGAAAAATTTAAAGAACAAATTAGTCTTAAAAAACCTTCCAACATTCATCATCATTCATTTATCAGCAAATAAAATGAGCCAAATTAGACGTACTCTAAACCAATTTATAAGAGATTTTGAAAGCTTCAGGCTTTTTGATCATTGGTAGATGATAAAATTTTTCCAAAATATGCTGGATGACAACGAAGAATATGGCATAATAGAAGACGAAGACAACACAGAAGGGCATTTTGGAAACTGCCCATGGTACAATCCGAACTGTGAGGAAGGACCTGATACTTGTAGATGTACAATATATTTTTTACGGAAAAGTATATTAGAACATCTAATAATTGGATACTATGAAATGTTTCCATCATTATAAATAAAATATTTAAGAAATTAAATTAAATGGTATTAGTAACAGAAATAAAATAAAATAAAATTGTATTATTAAAATATTCCTTGTTTTGTATTATGTTTTCGAAAGGAAAATTAGGAATCATCTGTTCGAATAGAAAATAACAGAAACTTGTATGTAATGAAAAATATAAGGACTTATCCGATTATCTAAATTTTTGGTCTTTAGGAATATATCTAATGAAATTTAATGGAATTTCATAATATTGTGAAATGCAATTTTTCTTGTGCAGAACCTCTCAAAGAAAACAAGACTGTATGTTTAAGCGAGAAACAAGAATTTGCAAATAAGCAAAAATAATTTTTTTTTTGATCCAACGAAGTACAGCCAATAAACAAATAAACACCATTCACATTTTCATTATTTTTTCAATATTTTATTTAAAATTTTTTCTTAAAAATTCATTTACATATGTACAATAGTTTTTCTTAATAAATAAATAGGATTTTATTTACAATAATTTTTCTTAACAACTAAGATTTTATGTACAATTTAAAAATTAACTAATTAACTAAAAATTAAGTAATTTTAACCATTTTCTTGCATTCTAGCAATCTCTTCTTGCAACATGTCAAGTTCGTATTCAGGGTTAGTTTCCTTAATACGAAAATGATACCATGCATATGTGTTAATGTTATTTGATCTAATTTTTCTCTTATCGTCTCCATAACTTAAGACTACCTTACTTAATTCACTAGTATATATTTGATGCAGCTTAGATTTAAATGTTAACATATTATCATATACATTAGTCTTATTGAATAAACAATTTTTATAAGTAGCTAAACTATATTTATCTAATATGGCTCTCTTGACCCCCTTCGATTTTTTAGTGTCATTTTGGTTCTCTACACTAAATGAGTACATTTTTGATCGCAGCCCAACAAACTCTGTCATTATCTTACCGCAATTCTCATCCTTCATCATACCAATTACTTTATTATTTACTAGTGAAAAATTATAAATATTGTCTGTAGGATAGTCCGATGTATCAAATTATTCTTGTATGTAATTTTTTATGTCAGCGTAAAAGTCGTCCATCTTTATTGAATATATAAAAGAGTCCGTGTCCATATAGTTCAATGAGAGTTTTTTATTAAACTTAGGTTGCATGTACCCGTAATGGAAATTATACATTTTCCATTTGGACAGCTCGAGTACACAAAATCCTAAGTAAATTGGTTTATTGTAGCAGGTTTTGACTCTAGTCATTTCGATTGCTACCAGATCTTCGGAAAATGTAGATAAACTATGAAAATTTGGTTTTGATATCCAATCTTGGGCACCCAAATGGTTCCGATTCGTTCTCTCCCAACTATTAACAATTTTAACATCTCTCCTCTTATCCACATTTTCCATGGTTTTACCATACACTGCATTATTGAGGAGTTTGAAAAAGTTTTTTTCAAAAGCATTTTTAGCAGTGGCCCTATGTCTGGTATTTAGGTCAATATAGCCTTTTAACCATGGTGATTGATTAAATGCTAGAATACGATGAGTTTTCTTTAAAACTAAGCCATATTCTAAGCACTGTTTCAGAACTCTAAAGTGTATCACGTATGATTGCTTTGTAGAGAAATCGGTTATCAACTTGTTATACTTCGCTTGCATAGGTTTCTTATTTTCAACGCAAAAAGGAAGATCATTATGCAAGTCGTGTAAATGAGAGGGATAATCCAACGTGACCTCATATACATAACCGTCTGTTCCATTATCAGCTATGCTGTGTGGATCCATATTCAGCTCGTCTTGCGATAACCATCTGAACCCACCATAAGGAAGCTATTCCGACATCGCCCAACCATACAAATTGTTAGCGTCTAAATAGACGAGAAATTCTGAGGGCTTCTCTTTATCGAAATCTTCCAAGTATTTGTTATTCGCTTTCGAATATGTTTGGCTACACTGTACGATTCCCCCGCGTATACCTTTTTTCATAAAATTGTACATGTCTATGTCTGTCAATAATTCTAATTCAATTTTTGTGTATTTGAGCATTGCATCCCAGGAAAGTCCAGGTTCTGTATAATATTGACATGGATCCAGCTAATAAATACCTCTGCAAACTTTTCTAAAGTTCTCGAAAATATCTGTCAGTAAGAGGACATCTGTTTTTAAGTAAAGTTCCATGTAATCTTTCATAGTATTGCAACCAACAGTATTCCATACCTCTACAGCATGTGAGTATTCCTCTAAAGAACACTCTTTATTGTTCAACTTATTAAAGAAATCACTGCGTGAAGGCAGAATTTAGGTACTCATAGGGGAAAATACCCTTTTTCTTAATAAGCTGAAATTCTTTTTCTGACTGAAATAAGGACCTTATAGTGCTGAAATCATTATCCGACAAATTGCAGGCTAATGATTCCAAACTCTCAGCCATAAACCGTATTGTATCAAGAAATCTTATTTCAAGCTTATGACCGTCGCTCATTTCTGTAAATTGGGAGAGGGATATATAAAGTTCCTTATTGAGAGGGAGTACTTTCAGTTGAATTGAAATTTCACCTAGTTCTTTAACAAAAATATGTGAATCATAATTTGAGTAATTGTGAAAGTAAACAGGTATAAACTTAGAGATTTTGTAATTTAAATTACAGTTATTGTGGGCTGCACCTCAAATTTACCACTAATATGACAATGATCTCTAACGCGATCTTTACCTAGAAATTTTTGACAAATGTGACAATTCACCGCACTATAAAAATTATAAATATCAGAAGGGGATAAAGTATCCATTTGTCTATTATTTACTAAATAATTATTATAAATATCCTCACAATCTTTAAAAATATGTCACGAAATTTTTTGAGGCATCTTTCCCTGTATAAATCCTTAACTTATCTAACTTACTGCTACGGAGACACTTAATATAATAGCTAAATGCACAAGGAGTGTGCTTTTTGATAAGACTGGTTTTACTACTTACACTATCACTAATGTCTTCTAAGGTGCACTCGAAGTCCGCGCAAACTACAAAGGGGACATCAATTTTTCTTTGATGTCCCTTAAAGCTTAGAATTGTATCCGGACATGATGGCATAGTTGTAACGATTTTGCCGCATTCCCCCTTATGATTAGTCATTCCACTCTCGCTATGAGTGTACTGGATGGAGACAGCTATTACAAAAATGTTGTTTATTTTTGTTCTTGGTAAAAAATAAAAATAGATAAAAATTAATAAGTAAAATATATCTATAATAAAAAGTATACTGCAAGTATATGTATCCTTAAAATAAAGAGTTGTATAATTTTTTAACTTACCTTGATATGTCCTTTATCAATATGTAGTGATGACATTCACCATTCTCTAAAAGCAGTAAGTTCACATGATTTATTTTCTCATCTTTGGTCACATAATAAGGACCAATGATCTGATTTGCTCCCTCATCATACCCAAATACGTTCACACTTATTGCCGGATTATTCACCTCGAACTCCTTGATTTTGTTTAGTGCTAATGGGTACGTTAAACGTGCAACGTTTTGGCTGATCGTATTTTGTGGTATCAATTGCAGCAATCAGACACCACTTGAAAGAATATGCATCGCTGTTTTCCATGTTTATGCAAGCTTTTCTTCCTTCTAATTTTTGAGGTGTGGATATCCAATTCGAGCCTTTGACGAGCGACGATTTATTGATGTTGATTTCTGCTCGGACTATGCGTGACAAGGTCCAACCAGAATCTCGCTCTTCAAATTCTGACATTTTGGTTGAAATCTCCTCAACCTGTTTACGGAATAACTCTTCTATGTAATCTGCCTTATACAGCAAACTCATTTTGGCTACATGTGATATTATACACAACTCCAGTTCTTCTTCAACAATTTTGATGTACTCCGCCACAATACTCACATGAAATTTAATAATTATATGCTTAGTTATATTCATTTGAAGCCTCTCAATAAAAATATTTTTGTTTTTCTTAATAAATTCTTCCAAGAATAGTAAGAAAAAAACAACTCCTTATGTAAACAAAAAACTCCTTATGTAAACAAAAAACTCCTTATGTAAAAAAAAAAATAGGACGGACTTATTGAACCACCCTCGTAGGTATCAAATTTCACAAATTTCCAAGAATTTTAAAATTTGGGTAATTAAAATTTCAAAATTTCACAATTTTAATTGTCGCAGTATCCCCAGTTCCCTACTACTAACTTCTGTCTTCATTTTACTTTCTTCTTTCATGGCAATTCTTTTAATTTTTTTAGAACTATTTATGAATTCTTTGAGTGGTTCTGTTATAGGTTTAAATGTATCTCTTAGTTGTTCACGTGTATCTATTTCACCAGTTTTTATACTACGAAGCTTTTTCTTCAAGACATTTCTTATCAACACCAACTGTTGTAAAATTTTCTCATCCAAATAAGAGGTATCAGCTATTAAATCAGGTATCAGCTATCAGATCAGGTAGCTAGTCTGGTTTTCATCAATTAAAGGTCCAATGATTCAATTATAATATTTAACGCTGTTGTGCATGAGAAGCAAGATAATATACGTGTATATTTTTGTATTGGGCGACATAAGAATGATGACTCATTCTGCTTGTGCTAAACTTATACCATAATTCGCAAGCATTTAATAAAAGACAATGCAAATGTTATTATAATGTTTAAGTAAGATGAAAAAAATATGAAGCATGTTTATAGTGATTATGTTGTCAGTAATATGAATTTCAAAAAGTTTCAAGAAATTTGTAGAGTGTTGGAAGCATGAATATTGATTTTTCATAATAAGCAAGTATACTTATTTAAACGATAATCGTTATAGAAAACAATTTGAATATATCATAACTATATAAATAACTGTTCATAAAAGATTACCTTTAGTTATTAATCTAACTTTAAACTTGATACATATATTTGCTATAACCTCATCTGATACTTGATAAGCTGATCTGAAAACCAGACCAAGTCCTGATAAGCTGATCTGAAAACCAGAACAGGTCCTAATAAGCTGATCTGAAAGCCAGACCAGGTCCTAATAAGGTGATCTGAAAACCAAACCAGGTCCTGATAAGCTGATCTGAAAACCAGACCAGGTCCTGATAAGCTGATCTAAAAACCAGACCAGGTCCTGATAAGCTGATCTGAAAACCAGACCAGGTCCTGATAAGCTAACCTAAAAATAACTTGGTACGAAATATCGTTGAATCATCGAACATTAATTCAAAAATTAAGTTCCCTCCTAGCAAATCCTATTCGCGCCACAATAGTTGGTTTGTCAAATTGTGAAAAAAATAATGTTATAATTGGCTTGCTAGATAGTCCTAATTGACTAAAGTTTGAAATCTCTATTATTCTCAAAATCTATATAATACCTGAAGAAATTAATTTCATCAATTAAAGAAATGGGATATTACGCATTTACAGATAATGAAAAGCTAAAAGTATTCAAATATGAAATTTAACGATATTGCGTGTGAGAAGCATAGTTTTGAACGGGGTGATATAAGAATGTTGATTCATTCTACTTATGCCAAACTTATATCAGAATCTCTAAACATTTGATACTAGAGAATGCTATTGTAATTATAATGTTGAAGTAAGATGAGAAAACTAAAAAGCATGTTTTAAGGATAAACATGGATTTTTGTTTATATGCAAAAATATTGAATTAAACGATGATCGTTATAGAAAACAGTTTGAGCACATAAAAGTTTATTTTTTCGTATTTTATCTGACCCTTAAACTTCATTCATCTAAATGTTATAAATGATCAGCTACTTGTAAGCTGATCAGCTACGCTAACCCAATCTGAACCAGATAGCCTGATATTAAAAATCAGAACAACTCCTGATAACCTGATCTAATACCTGATAAGTTGATCTGAAAACCAGACCAGCTACCTAATAAGGTGATTTGATACCTGATCTGAAAACCAGACCAGCTACCCGATAAGCTGATCCGATACCTGATAAACTACCTCATATACTAATCTGATACCTAATAAGCTGATCTGAAAACCAGACCAGCTGCCTGATAACCTGATCTGATACCTGATAAGCTGATCTGATACCGGATAAGCTGATCTGAAAACCACACCAGCTACCTAATAAGCTAATCTGATACCTGATAAGCTGATCTGAAAAACAGACCAGCTACCTAATAAGCTAAACTGATAACTGATAAGCTGATCTGAAAACCAGACCAGCTATCTAATAAGGTGATTTGATACCTGATCTGAAAATCAGACCAGCTACCAGATAAGCTGATCTGATACCTGATAAGCTGATCTGAAAACCAGACCAGCTGCCTGATAACCTGATATGGTAGCTGATAACCTGATCTGATACCTTTCAACCTGATCTAATATCTGATTACCTGATCTGATAACCTGATCTGCTCTTTGATGATAGCAAACATTGAAGATAAAGTTTTAAACCAGTTGATGACGACAAGAAATGTTTGGTGAAACTGGTGAAATAAATATATGTGAACAATTAAGAGATACATTTGAAGCTATAGCAGACCATCTCAAGGAATTGATAAATAGTTCTAAAAAAATTAAAAGAATTCCCATGAAAGAAGAAAGTAAAATGAAGACAGAAGTTGAAAATAATACAAGTTTTAAACCTGAAAAAACATCAGTCAAGATAGAGGTAAGTACATTAACGAAATTTGTAGAAGGAACAATAGTTGATTACACCGTCTTGTTATAATTTCCACTAATGTATACAGAATCATCATCGTTATCTTAAAGAGAACGATATTATCAATAAATTTTTCTATTCAAATCGAAAAACTAAATGACAAATTAATAATATAGTTTAAGGTATGGCAATAATATAATTCCAAAATATATTCAAATGTAAATTGATTGAGTACAACGAGAAATAAAATTAGAGATAGAAGGCAATTTAAAAATTGAGAAAGATATTCTAAAAATTAAATCATCTTTTGAAAAACAAATTGAACAGCTGAACGATAAAATTTATATAATTAAAAATTAACTACATGTTAGTATAAATAACTGATGGTGCATCAAGTAAATCATAACACTCTCCAAAAAAATCTGTAAAACAACTCAACGTCTTTAAAAAGACATTTAGTAAACAAACTCCATAAGCAATATCGAAAATTTTTTGTGTATTGTAGAAATATAATAAAAGAAATATATGGTATTTGGTAAGCTGATTTAGTAAAAATAGGGAGCTATTCTAAAGAAAATATAAATTATTGATTTTTGTAGACTGTAATTGCTACATTCTCAAAGTTTATATTGTCAGTACCGCTGAAAATAAAAGTTGCACTTGAAAATACCAAGGCAATGGAAAATACTTTTGAATTGGGATGAGTACCAAAAAATGTACAAACAGGTGGTCTTAGAGAATTTTTTAATAAACACTTAAATTCATGTGTAAATAGAAGAATAAATATTATTCAATATGAAAGCATCTATAGTAGAATGATTTAATAGATCAATAAAAGGAATGATGTGATGATGGTTCATATAAGTGTATTGAAATATACAAAGAATTACTTAATGTACTCGTATACAATATAAAAGTTCATCTCACTATTAAAATGTTTCCGATTAAAGTGAACTCAACAAATGGGAAAAAGCTGCTAAATATAGTAATTTGAAGATGAACAAAATGTTGAAATTTAATGAAAGTAAAAAATAAAATTAAACAGGAAAAATCTAGTTTGGTTTGTATTTTTAAAGGAATGATTAGGAATGATAGGTCTTAAGAAAGATAATTAACTTAATATACTGGAAATTCTCTAAAGCGTTCAAAATAAATTACAACACAGTGTAATATTCAGTAACACATAATATTATCACTTTTTATAGTGAAAATTGTACATTTTCCAATGTAAGCAGATCTTACTTTATATCTTTATCTGTATGAGTATTAAATAAATTTACAGAAAAAATATTGAAAGCATGTCGAAGCATGCAAATTTAAAAGAATTCCTCACGTCACATAATTTTGTAAGCAAAGAAATATTATGACTCTATGCTAAATGAAATACGTAAATATGTACAGTATTTATCGCATATATGCATTTCATAATTTGCCCAAATTTTGGTGCTTATAAACGGGAAATGCATGTAATAAAAACTCTGTTATATGCATCCGCAGTGCTTATAGAAAAACTCGTTTAGTTGCATTGGTGGTGCATATATAAAAATTCTGTTACTTGTATCAACAGTGCATATATATACATATGTATACAAAATTTAATTGTAAAAACGGAATATGTAGGCACACTGGAATTTTATTTTTATTGTTGTTTCAAACATTTATTAGATAAGCGCTTATATATATATAACGTAACTATGTAATATAAAACAAAAAACTAAAATTAAATTAAATTTCACAGTACATTCGTATACCTAGTTATTCTCTAAATTCAATTTCATTGCGAGATCAGATCATATGTGCACATAAATATATTTTAAATAAAAAATGTTAAATTTGATTTCACTTTAAATTCACAGTTAAAAACTAGTATTTATTGAAAAAAATCCGTTATTTTGGTTTGAATATTATGGCAGCATTTTGAAAAAATGAATTGTTCAATTTTCTCCAGTTCCTCAGCACAACCGTTTTTTGATAAAAGAAAACTCCGTATATTGCTTAGGGAATCTAAAGCGTTACTTACTAACGGAACCGGTATATATTCGTCACTATCTTCTTCCTCATCGTCAGAGTCGTCTTCACTGGATTGAAGTTCGGCGACAATTTCATCATCATTAGGTGGTGTATAGCACGGCAACTCATTGTCAAAATCAATGAAATTTTGGAAATTTGTTTCACATTCCGGACTAGTTTGAATTACTATCATCTCATCCTCTCGTTCTTCTGGCAGACCTGGTGATTGGTAGACAAATTTACACTGTCAAGGGATTATGTACAAATCTGTTTATTACTGAAAAATCTCAGTGACAATATTACATTTTTGAAGCAATTTAAAATAGTGTCGGGCGTGACCATCCAATATGCTCGCTTGGCAATATGTAGTGCTGTTAAGATGTCAATTTATTTTTTGAAATCCTCCATTTTTTTCCCAGCTTCTAAAAAGCAAATTTGTTTCCGTATAATATTTTGCCTATAGTGTGCTTTAAAAGCATAAATTATTCCCATATCTAATGGTTGCAAAATTGAAGTGGTATTTGCGGGTAGATAGCAAACTTTAACGTTCTTCAAATTTGTCTGCTTGTGCGCTGAAGCATTATCCACAAATAGGATGACTTTTCGATTTTGATGAATCATTTCTTCATCGAAAGCCATTATGATTTCTCTCCAAATGTCTTGCGTCATCCATGCTTTTTTTTGCGAAAAATACTTGAATGGTAGTTCCCTATTTTTGAAACACAGAGGCTTTTTTGGTTTACCTATGGCAAATATTTTTTGAAGTCAACTGTTGCATTACATAAAAGAAGAATAGTGATCCGCTCTTTAGGTGTCTTCAAGCAGCAGCAGCTTCTAAATCTGCCGATGATGAGTCTCCATGCATTTTTTTTAAACTTATGCCTTCTCTTCGTTGCCATCGGTATAGCCAGCCAAGACTTGGATCGAATTCTTCCTTTAGTGATATGGCAAATTGTTTAGCCTTTTCCATTATCATATTCGTTGACACTACAGCACCAGACATCCGCATTTTGTCAAACCATTTTGCTACTGCTTGGTCCACCTTCTTGGACTTTCCAACCCGATACCTTTTTCGGGACAAATTATAACATGTCTTACTGTTTTGCAGAATTGAACTTTTATTTCTAAGATCGCGATTAATAGTGTCCATAGAACACCCATACTTCTTGGCAATGTCCTGTTTTGTGCAGTCTTTGATTTCGCTAAGAATAGCCACTTTTTGCTTGATTGACAAGCTTATTCTTTTATTTACACTCATTTTTTATGTTCTTATCTTATTTGTAATTTTTCACAAACTGAACTATGTAAACATATAAACTTCAAAACTACAGCTTATAGAACAGCTGATTTAAAATGGAGATGGAACTTCTGAAATTCAGTGAAACAGCTAACTTTTCAAAAGGGATGGAAAGTTTGACTTTCGACTTGAGATGAAACAATTTTTGTACAAATTTTTATTATGTGTTGCTAAATAGTCTACTCATGCATATAAAAGTATTTTTTGCTTACAAATTTTTTGAAATTGTATTTAATTGTGGTGCATAAAAGCGAGATGTGCATATAAGCGAAATGCATATACACAAAAACATTTCGGGTATTTTAAGTGCCGAAATGAAATTGCTTAAGTTGGGGTGCATATAAGCGGGAAATGCTTATAACCGGCATGCATATAAGCAATAAATACTGTATCTACTTTGTAAAAGAATAAAAATAGCGAAATCGTAAATTCTAATAGTATAGATTTTTAACTGAAACACCACTACATCTCGGACGCTTGCGTCACTATCGACAAAAGCATGCTAAGACATGCATGTTAGAAAAATATAAAAACCTGATAGAAGGTGATGAGGACCTTTTTTAAGTGAGAAATCATAATATCTGAATCCGATACAACTCAAACTACATCACCAACAATAACTTCAAGGGGTCAACCAGCAAATCTGATGTAGAAATATTTGAAGTAAAAATTCCTTCAAACGTAGATATTCCAATGTTTCTGACACTATATGAAAACACCTAGGCTGAATTCATGATGGAGGTGACTGAGTTTTTAAAGATCGATTTGGTGCAATACTTGTTTATTAAACATGTATTTCTTTCTATGTAAACTAATTTCTACATACATACATATATTCGCAGTAGTAGGGAATTGCCGGTCCTGCCGCAATTAAAATTGTGAAATTTTGAAATTTTAATTACCCAAATTTTAAAATTCTTGGAAATTTGTGAAATTTGATACCTTCGAGGGTGGTTCAATAAGTCCGTCCAATTTTTTGTTTACATTAGGAGTTTTTTTGTTTACATTAACTGTTTTTTGTTTATATAAGGAGTTTTTTTTATTACTACATACGAGGGCGGTTCAATAAGTCAGGTTTTTTATGACCGTGGGAATTTATATGTATGTATGTTTGTGGGGTGGATTAAGGGTTTCATAAGATTAATATAAGTATACATGTATGCCGACTGGAAAATCATGAAAATGATTTTTCCTAATACCAGCGGGAAAATCATGAGATGATTTTTCCTAATACCAATGGTGAAATAGTGAAAATTAATTTTTCCTAATGCCGACGGCAAAACATGATTATTTTTCCTAATGCCTACGGCAAAACATGAATATTATTTTCAAATGCCGACGGCAAAACATGATTATTATTTCCTAATACCAAAGGGAAAATTGCCGGTGTTGCCAGACTGTAGAAATTTTGTTATCGTAATACTATATCAGTAGTATCAGAGAAAATAGATTTGATGACTACTAAGCGATTCTCATATGAATCGTGGGAATGTGTATGTGTGATTTCCTCACGCTAATAAATTATTTATCATACCGACATTTTATGATGTAAAATGTTCTCATGTATGTGAACACCCCTAATGCTTATGTGTGGGTGGTCCAGCTTGATTGTCCCTGGTAATTGTATATTATGTTTATTTGTTTAAGAAATATATTTGTATGTATGAATGTATGAATGTATGTATGTATGTATGCATGTATGAATGTATAAATGAATGTATGCATGTATGAATGTATAAATGTGCGATCGTGGGAACTTGTGCGTGGAATATTTTATTGAATACATTTATATTTTGCAACGTAATCATTTTCTATGTCTACGATTATTTTAAAGCAGAGGATTTTCAACTAAGTACAGTCACCAGCAAAGAAACAAAAAGTTGAAATTTGCAAGTAAGCAAAAAAGTTTCCTTTATGTAGTTTGTATTTGAAATAAGAAAACACTTGTACATTCTTTTATTTTGTATACATTTATTGTTTAAATTTTTTTAAATTTTAAATAATACATTAATATTTTAAAAAGTAAAAAGGTCATTTAAAGCAAGACATTTCTTTTGTTAGTAAAATAGAATTTTTTAAAGCGCATACACCAAATTTATGATAATTACAATATAAGTATTTTGGATGCTTGATTACCATTTGTTTAAAGTTGATGCAGTCTATATCCTCAACATTAGAAATTTTTCGGTGTAACATTTTTTCCAACCATAGTCTTTTTTCTTCACCTTTTACATAAATTTTAGAACATCTTGCGTTGGCTTTTAAAAAATTGCATACGCTATGAAATGAAACTGATCCAGCAGTCCAGCTTAGGTGATGATAGTTTTTTGTTAGCCACTTTGCTTCTCTTTGCTTTTTTATTGATAAGCATTTAAAATCAAATGGTGGTTTTATAATGAAATTGTTATATTCATAATTGTTGAAAACAATCGCTACTTCTTTTGCGATGAAATCGTTAGTAGTAGGGAACTCCCAGTACGGAGAGAATTAAACTTGTGAAATTTTAGGTTGAAGTTGTTAAATTGTGGCTGAAATTGTTAAATTTGGGTAATTAAAATTTGAAAATTTTAAAATTCTTGGAAATTTGATACCTACGAGGGTGGTTCAATAAGTCCGTCCGATTTTTTGTTTACATAAGGAGTTTTTTGTTTACATAAGGAGTTTTTTTATTATTACTACATACGAGGGCGGTTCAGTAAGTCAGGTTTTTTATGACCGTGGGAATTTATATGTCTGTATGTTTGTGGGTATACATTAAGGGGGTTTAAAGGTTTGAAGCTTTTATATGTATATGATTTTCTAATGCCGACGGGATAACATATTTATTTTTTTCAAATGCCGACGGGAAAACATCTTTATATTTTTCAAATGCCGACGGGAAAACATGTTTATTTTTTTTTCAAATGCCGACGGGATGGGGTTTGTCTAGATTATGAGACCTTAAGGCTGACCGTGATTTGGGTAGGTGAGGGTGTTTTGTAATATGTAACCGCGGGAATTCGGTGACGTTTATGCTTGTTGGAATTTAAACCAAGCTGGACTTCGTGGGGGGGCGGGATGTATTTGAGGTAGATCGACTGGTGGAGGGTGGGGAGTTGTTGTAATATGTATCCGTGGGAATCTGTGTACATGTATGTATGTATATATGTATGTCTGTAAGAGTTTAAGGCTGTCTCTGATTTATCAAAGGTGAGGTGAGAGTGTTCATGTAATACGTATCCGTGGGAATCTGTGTATATGTATGTTCGTAGGAGTTTAAGACTGATTGTGATTTGAGGTGGGGGAGGGTCTTGTTGTGATAGATAGATAGAATGTGCCTATGTGTGTATGTGTATGTATGTATTTATATATAGCAGTTTAAGTCTGTCCTTGATTTGAGGTAGGCGGGGGGTGTTATTGTAATATGTATCTATAGGAATTTGGGTGTTTATATGTTTGTAGAAATTTTTGTGTATGTATGTCTGTAGAAGTTTAAGGCTGATCGTGATTTGGATTGTTCAGATTGAGCGATTGTATGTGACCTTGAGAATTTGTGTATGTATATCTGTAGGAAATTTAAGGCTTATCGTGATTTATGAAGGGCGAAGTGTTCATGAAATATATAACAGCGCAATTTGTGTGTATATCTGTAGGAGTTTAAGGCTGATCATGATTAATGAGAGGTGAGGTGAAGGTGTTCATGTATATGTATACGTATCTGTGTGTATGTATGTCTATATGAGTTTAAGGCTGATCGTGATTTAGGTTGTGAGATTGATAGATTGTATGTTACCTTAAGATTTTGTGTATATATATCTGTAAGAACTTTAGGCTGACTGTGATTTGTGAGGGGAGGGGCGTTGTTGAAATAGGTTTAATTTTTCGTAGATGAATTTTAGTATGTGTGTGTGTATGTGATTTTCTCACCATAGTATTTATATGTACGTAGAAATAAATTCTTTCTCATATGAAAATTTTTTGCTATAAAATATTATCATATATCTGAACTTCCCTAATCCTAGTATGTTTTTCATATTGGAGGATGAGATTGCTTTATATTTTATCAAGCTTAAATTTGTCCAGTGTTAAAGTCTATCGGTCAGAAATTTGTTTATATTTGTATAAATATTAATTTCAGATTTTGCAAAATTCTTGCGTACGATCGTGGTGATTTTGTGTGTGTGTGTATGTGTGTATGCGCGATAGAGTTTGACTGGTCTGTGATAAGTTTGTTTATTTAAGTACATTTCTCTTCTTCGACTTTCGTCTTCAAGCGTCAATAGCTTGGAGAACGGTTTGTATGTTTTCATGATGTAGATATGTAAGTGTGATTGTTAAAATCCAATAAATACTTGAGCATGGGTAAGAAATTTGATAATATGTGTACATATGTACATATGGATCTACAAATTGATTTTATGTATGTATGTATGTACATAGAAATAAGTCTGGGGCTCCCTGTTTAAATACATTTTTTTTGTCATGTGCTGTTGTTGCTGTTGTAAATATTCGCCTGGTCTTTTGTGTATAGATGTGAAATATCTCGATAGTTTTTTTATTTGAAATTAAAAAAAAAACGTTCCTTTAATTTTTAGATGTATTTACTTAAAAGTTTGTGAGGAGTTTCTGTTTTAAGTAAAATTTAATTCCTAATATATTAATATATTTTATTTCCATTTGTTTAAAGTTGATGTAGCCTATATAGTCAACGTTAGAAATTTTTCGGTGTAAAATTTTTTCCAACTATCATCTTTTTTCTTCACCTTTTTCATATATTTTAGAACATCTTGCATTGGCTTTAAAAAATGATAAACGTTTTGAAATGAAACTGATCCAGCAGTCCAGCTTTTTTTAACCACTTTGCTTCTCTTTCCTTTTTTATTGATAAACATTTAAAATCGAATGGTGGTTTTATAATGAAATTGTTATACTCATTATTGTTAAAAACATCCGCTACTTCTTTTTGTAATGAAAATCGTTCGAAACCTTACTCGTCTATTAAAACCATTTTTTTTTCATTCATATTACTTAATTTATAAGACTTTCAGGACTTTCTATTATTCGATCATTAATAAAAATGCAGTATCTGAGGTCCTTGCTTACTGTTTTATATTAAATTTCTATATCAATTGGGCCGCTATTGAATAAAAGGAACTTTTATCTTAAACTTTAGTGCATTTGGAAGTGCTTGAGATTCTTTCATATAATAGCTTTGTTGGAATCTTAGATACGAGTACATATAATATAGAATTGCATAACGTTTATTTTTAATTTTTATGTTAAGATCATCATCATTTGGATATGAGACTGAATTTAAATGTACTTTTAAATTAGTTAAATCATAATGAGGAAACTTGTTTTCTTCTTGAATAGCGATCAACAGAAAACGAAATCGTTTTCTTACAATTTAGGTCTGGCCTCTCAACGGTTCCTCTAGTATACCAGATGACTTCCTATGTCAAAATATCTGCCTACTATTTGTCAGCGTTAAGGGACAATTAAATGTTAAAATTTTAATTCCTCAAATTGTGTTACTTCATACTGATAATATGTTTTCATTAATAAGGTATATGTTTATCTTATGAAGGTTACTCGCCTATGGCTTTTATTTGATGTTCTAGATGATTTTTTTTCTCATTTTATTAAAGTTCAGCGTATTGTGTATATATTTCTGATATTTTTAAGTGCGCTTTATTTACCTGTCAGACAAAGTGTACGTATCAGTTGATCACTCAGTCTCTCTTTTTAATTTTTTTTTTCTTTTAATGTATCACTACTATTTTTAAAGATTTTACTACTTGAAAAAGAGAATATTTGTATAATTTTTAAATGTATTCATATATACATATAGGTAAATATATGTATGTATGTATAGAGAAATTACTTTATCTATAAAGAAATACATGTTTAATAATCAACTATTCTAGAAAATATATCTCAAATAATTCAGTTACCTCCACCATAAATTCACCGTCTGTGTTTTCATAGTGTCAGAAACATTAGAATAACTATGTTTGAGAGAATTTTTACATATAGTTTTTCTACATGAGGTTTGCTGGTTGACCCCCTTGAAGTTATTGTTGACGTAGGCTGGGTTGTATCACATTCAGATGTAATCATTTCTCACTTAAAAAAGGTTCTCATCAATTTCTATCAGGTTTTTATATTTTTCTAACATGCATGTCTTAGCATGCTTTTGTCCATAGTGACGCAAGCGTTCGAGATCTAGTGGTGTTTCAGTTAAAAATCTATACTATTAGAATTTAAAATTTCGCTCTTTTTATTCTTTTACAAAGTAGATACATATTTATGTATTTCATTTAGCATAGAATCATAATATTTATTTACTTACAAAATTATGTGACGTAAGGAATTCTTTTAAATTTGCATGCTTCGGCATGCTTTCAATATTTTTTCTGTAAATTTATTTAATACTCATACAGATACAGATATAAAGTAAGATCTGCTTATATTGCATTTTACAATTTATGTATGCTTCAGCATGATTCCAGTTGAAGTCCATATTTATTCAGTAAGTTTGTCTGATACTAATTCATACACATATACATTCTTAAAGATTGGAAATCTAAGTCCAATTTATGTAGTTTATCTATATTTTCTAAAGATTTGATAGCTATAGAAATGAATAGACTGAAGATCTATAATAATAGCCCATGGGCATATTTTAAAATTTCCCTTGCTAGAGCTTTCGAAATGGAAAATGTAAAATTTTCACTATAAAAAGTGATAATATTATGTGTTACTGAATATTACACTGTGTTGTAATTCATTTTGAACGCTTAAGTTTTCATAATATTTCATACAGGCCAACAAGTTCAAAGAATTTCCAGTATATTAAGTTAATTATCTTTCTTCAGACCTATCATTCCTAATCATTCCTTCAAAAATACAAACCAAACTAGATTTTTCCTGTTTAATTTTATTTTTTTACTTTCATTAAATTTCAACATTTTGTTCATCTTCAAATTATTATATTTAGCAGCTTTTTCTCATTTGTTGAGTTAACTTTAATCGGAAACATTTAAATAGTTAGATGAACTTTTATATTGTATACGAGTACATTAAGTAATTCTTTGTATATTTCAATACACTTATATGAACCATCATCACATAATTCCTTTGGATGATCATTAAATCATTCTACTATTGATGCTTTCATATTAAGTAATGTTAAATATTCTACTTATGCATGAATTTTCCAGTATCTATTAAAAAATTCTTTACAATCATCCATTTGTAAGTTTTTTGGTACTCGTAACATTTCAAAAATATTTTCCACAGCCAAGGTTTTTTCGAGTGCAACTTTTATTTTCAACGGTATTGACCATAGAAACTTTGAAAATGAATCATTTACAGTCTACAATAATTAATAATTTCTATTTTCTATAGAATAGTTTCCCATTTCACCTAAATCAGCTCCATAAAAGATCAACTATTTCTTTCATTACATATCTACAATGCACAAACAATTTTCGAGATTTATTATAGAGTTCGTTTACTAAATTTCTTTTTAAAGACATTGAGTTGTTTTAAAGATATTTTGGAGAGTGTTGTGATCTACTTGATGCACTTTCAGCTATTTATACTATCATGTAGTTAATTTTCCAATCTATAAATTTTATTGTTCAGCTCTTGAATTTGTTTTTCAAAAGATGATTTAATTTTTAGTATGTGTTTTTTCAATTTTATAACTATCTTCTATCTCTAATTGTTTTTCACGTTGTACTCCATCAATTTGCATTTTAATCTATTCTTGAATTATATTAATTCCTTAAGCTGTATTATTAATTTGTCCCATAGTTTATCGTTTTGAGTTTCCAGAAACAATTTACTTATAACATCATTCTCCGTCAGTGAATGATGATGATTCTCTATCCATGTATTAGTAGAAATTATATATTTTATATAGTTTTCAAAATAAAATTTCTCATAGTATTTCCATGTTTTATTATCAATCATTAAAGAAAATAAAGCTACTATTAGAGCCTATATTTGACCATCAACTTGTATTTTATCTTCATTTAGTTTTAGGTTACTATCACCAAACTTCCATTCATTATTCAAATCTTAATGTGGGCCATAGTTTGTATCTAATTCAATTCTTCCTTCCAAGACTGATAAATGAGTATAAGTGTCTTCAGAATTGGAAGTCTATGAGTAAAAATCATCTTTATCATCCTCATCATCATTCTCAGTATTAGCATCATTAAATAAGATGATATCATCAAATATTGCTCCTTCTGAAAGTTTCTTTGGTGTACTTGTCTCTATATTGACTGATGGCTTTAAACTTATATTATTTTCAGCTTCTATCTTGATTTTACTTTCTTCTTTCTTGTGAATTCTTTCAATATTTCTAGAACTATTTATGAATTCTTTGAGAGGTTCTGTTATAGGTTTAAATGTATCTTTTCTAGCTCACATGTATCTATTTCACCAGTTTTTATACTACGAAGATTTTTCTTCAAGACATTTCTTGTCATCACCAACTGTTTTAAAATTTTCTCATCCATGTTTAGCAAATAAGAGGTATCAGCTATTAGATCAGGTATCAGTTATCAGATCAGCTTATCAGGACCTGGTCTGGTTTTCAGATCAGCTTATCATGACCTGGTCTGGTTTTTAGATCAGCTTATCAGGACCTGATCTGGTTTTTAGATCAGCTTATCAGGACCTGGTCTGGTTTTCAGATCAGCTTATCAGAACCTGGTCTGGTTTTCAGATCAGCTTATCAGGACCTGGTCTGGTTTTCAGATCAGCTTATCAGGACCTGGACTGGTTTTCAGATCAGCTTATCAGGACCTGGTCTGGTTTTCAGATCTTATTTAATGATGCTAATACTGAAAATGATGATGAGAATGATGAAGATGATTTTTACTCATAGACTTCCAATTCTGAAGACACTTATACTCATTTATCAGTCTTGGAAGGAAGAATTGAATTAGATACAAACTATGGCTCACATCAAGATTTGAATAATGAATGGAAGTTTGGTGATAGTAACCTAAAACTAAATGAAGATAAAATACAAGTTGTATTTTCTTTAATAATTGATAATAAAACATGGAAATACTATAAGAAATTTGATTTTGAAAACTATATAAAATATATAATTTCTACTAATACATGGATAGAGAATCATCATCATCACTGACGGAGAATGATGTTATCAGTAAATTGTTTCTGGAAGCTCAAAACGATAAACTATAGGACAAATTAATAATACATCTTAAGGAATTAATATAATTCAAGAATATATTAAAATGCTAATTTATGGAGTACAACGTGAAATACAATTAGAGATAGAAGATAGTTATAAAATTGATAAAATACATACTAAAAATCAAATCATCTTTTGAAAAAACAAATTGAACAGCTGAACGATAAAATTTATACATTGGAAAATGAACTACATGATAGTATAAATAGCTGAAAGTGCATCAAGTAGATCACAACACTCTCCAAAAAATCTTTAAAATAACTCAATGTCTTTAAAAAGAAATTTAGTAGACGAACTCTATAATAAATCTCGAAAATTGTTTGTGCATTGTAGATATGTAATGAAAGGAATAGCTGATCTTTTATGGAGCTGATTTAGGTGAAATGGGAAACTATTCTACAGAAAATAGAAATTATTGATTATTGTAGACTGTAAATGATTCATTCTCAAAGTTTCTATGGTCAATACCGTTGAAAATAAAAGTTGCACTCGATAAAACCTTGGCTGTGGAAAATATTTTTGGAATGTTACGAGTACCTAAAAAACTTACAAATGGATGATTGTAAAGAATTTTTTAATAGACACTGAAAAATTCATGCATAAGTAGAATATTAAACATTACTTAATATGAAAGCATCAATAGTAGAATGATTTAATAGATCATCCAAAGGAATTATGTGATGATGGTTCATATAAATGAAATATACAAAGAATTACTTAATGTACTCGTATACAATATAAAAGTTCATCTCACTATTTAAATGTTTCCGATTAAAGTTAACTCAACAAATGAGAAAAAGCTGCTAAATATAATAATTTGAAGATGAACAAAATGTTGAAATTTAATGAAAGTAAAAAATAAAATTAAACAGGAAAAATCTAGTTTGGTTTGTATTTTTGAAGGAATGATTAGGAATGATAGGTCTTTAGAAAGATAATGAATTTAATATACAGGAAATTCTCTAAACTTGTTGGCCTGTATGAAATATTGTTAAAACTTAAGCATTCAAAATAAATTACAACACAGTGTAATATTCAGTAACACATAATATTATCACTTTTTATAGTGAAAATTGTATATTTTCCATTTCGAAAGCTCTAGCAAGCGAAATTTTAAAATATGCTCATGGGCTGTTACAATAATTGTTCTTCTATTCTAGTAATTTCTATAGCTATTAAATCTTTAGAAAATATAGACAAACTACATAAATTGGACTTAGATTTCCAATCTTTAAGAATGTATATGTGTATGAATTAGTATCAAACAAACTTACTGAATAAATATGGACATCAACTGGAATCATGCTGAAGCATACATAAATTGTAAAATGCATTATAAGCAGATCTTACTTTATATCTGTATCTGTATGAGTATTAAATAAATTTACAGAAAAAATATTGAAAGCATGCCGAAGCATGCAAATTTAAAAGAATTCCTCACGTCATATAATTTTGTAAGTAAAGAAATATTATGCTTGTATCTTAAATGAAATACATATGTATCTACTCTGTAAAAAATTCAGAAGAGTGAATTCTTAAATTCTAATAGTATAGATTTTTAACTGAAACACCACTACATGTCGGACTCTCACTTCACTATCAATAGAAGCATGCTAAGGCATGCATTCTAGCAAAATATATAAATCTGTTAGAAGGTGATGAGAAACTTGTTTCTAATTATTAATCTGTAGACAGCAATTGTATCTGGATCAAACCAACTCATGAATGAAATGTATACAGATATGGTTGATGGTGATGAGGATCTTTTTTAAGTAAGAAATGATTACATCTGAATGTGATACAACCCAGCCTACGTCAACAATAACTTCAAGGGGGTCAACCAGCAAACCTCATGTAGAAAAACTATATGTAAAAATTCTCTCAAACATAGTTATTCTAATGTTTCTGACACTATGAAAACACAGACGGTGAATTTATGGTGGAGGTAACTGAATTATTTGAGATATATTTTCTAGAATAGTTGATTATTAAACATGTATTTCTTTATAGATAAAGTAATTTCTCTATACATACATACATATATTTACCTATATGTATATATGAATACATTTAAAAATTATACAAATATTCTCTTTTTCAAGTAGTAAAATCTTTAAAAATAGTAGTGATACATTAAAAGAAAAAAAAATTAAAAAGAGAGACTGAGTGATCAACTGATACGTACACTTTGTCTGACAGGTAAATAAAGCGCACTTAAAAATATCAGAAATATATACACAATACGCTGAAATTTAATAAAATGAGAAAAAAAAATCATCTAGAACATCAAATAAAAGCCATAGGCGAGTAACCTTCATAAGATAAACATATACCTTATTAATATACCTTATTAATGAAAACATATTATCAGTATGAAGTAACACAATTTGAGGAATTAAAATTTTAACATTTAATTGTCCCTTAACGCTGACAAAGAGTAGGCAGATATGTTGACATAGGAAGTCATCTTGTATACTAGAGGAACCGTTGAGAGGCCAGACCTAAATTGTAAGAAAACAATTTCGTTTTCTGTTGATCGCTATTCAAGAAGAAAACAAGTTTCCTCATTATGATTTAACTAATTTAAAAGTACATTTAAATTCAGTCTCATATCCAAATGATGATGATGATGATGATTAGCATACAAATTAAAAATAAACGTTATGCAATTCTATATTATATGTACTCGTATCTAAGATTCCAACAAAGCTATTATATGAAAGAATCTCAAGCACTTCCAAATGCACTAAAGTTTAAGATAAAAGTTCCTTTTATTCAATAGCGGCCCAATTGATATAGAAATTTAATATGAAACAGTAAGCAAGGACCTCAGCTACTGCATTTTTATTAATGATCGAATAATAGAAAGTCCTGAAAGTTTTATAAATTAAGTAATATGAATGAAAAAAAAAATGGTTTTAATAGACGAGTAAGGTTTCGAACGATTTTCATTACAAAAAGAAGTAGCGGATGTTTTTAACAATAATGAGTATAACAATTTCATTATAAAACCACCATTAGATTTTAAATGTTTATCAATAAAAAAGGAAAGAGAAGCAAAGTGGTTAAAAAAAGCTGGACTGCTGGATCAGTTTCATTTCAAAGCGTTTATCATTTTTTAAAGCCAATGCAAGATGTTCTAAAATATATGAAAAAGGTGAAGAAAAAATATGATAGTTGGAAAAAATTTTACACCGAAAAATTTCTAACGTTGACTATATAGGCTACATCAACTTTAAACAAATGGAAATAAAATATATTAATATATTAGGAATTAAATTTTACTTAAAACAGAAACTCCTCACAAACTTTTAAGTAAATACATCTAAATATTAAAAGAACGTTTTTTTAATTTCAAATAAAAAAACTATCGAGATATTTCACATCTATACACAAAAGACCAGGCGAATATTTACAACAGCAACAACAGCACATGACAAAAAAAATGTATTTAAACAGGGAGCCCCAGACTTATTTGTATGTACATACATACATACATAAAATCAATTTGTAGATCCATATGTACATATGTACACATATTATCAAATTTCTTACCCATGCTCAAGTATTTATTGGATTTTAACAATCACACTTACATACCTACATCATGAAAACATACAAACCGTTCTCCAAGCTATTGACGCTTGAAGACGAAAGTCGAAGAAGACAAATGTACTTAAATAAACAAACTTATCACAGACCAGTCAAACTCTATCGCGCATACACACATACACACACACACAAAATCACCACGATGGTACGCAAGAATTTTGCAAAATCTGAAATTAATATTTATACAAATATAAACAAATTTCTGACCGACAGACTTTAACACTGGACAAATTTAAGCTTGATAAAATATAAAGCAATCTCATCCTCCAATATGAAAAACATACTAGGATTAGGGAAGTTCAGATATATGATAATATTTTGTAGCAAAAAATTTTCATATGAGAAAGAATTTATTTCTACGTACATATAAATACTATGGTGAGAAAATCACATACACACACACATACTAAAATTCATCTACGAAAAATTAAACCTATTTCAACAACGCCCCTCCCCTCACAAATCACAGTCAGCCTAAAGTTCTTACAGATATATATACACAAAATCTCAAGGTAACATACAATCTATCAATCTCACAACCTAAATCACGATCAGCCTTAAACTCATATAGACATACATACACACAGATACGTATACATATACATGAACACCTTCACCTCACCTCTCATTAATCATGATCAGCCTTAAACTCCTACAGATATACACACAAATTGCGCTGTTATATATTTCATGAACACTTCGCCCCTCATAAATCACGATAAGCCTTAAATTTCCTACAGATATACATACACAAATTCTCAAGGTCACATACAATCGCTCAATCTGAACAATCCAAATCACGATCAGCCTTAAACTTCTACAGACATACATACACAAAAATTTCTACAAACATATAAACTCCCAAATTCCTATAGATACATATTACAATAACACCCCCCGCCTACCTCAAATCAAGGACAGACTTAAACTGCTATATATAAATACATACATACACATACACACATAGGCACATTCTATCTATCTATCACAACAAGACCCTCCCCCACCTCAAATCACAATCAGTCTTAAACTCCTACGAACATACATATACACAGATTCTCACGGATACGTATTACATGAACACTCTCACCTCACCTTTGATAAATCAGAGACAGCCTTAAACTCTTACAGACATACATATATACATACATACATGTACACAGATTCCCACGGATACATATTACAACAACTCCCCACCCTCCACCAGTCGATCTACCTCAAATACATCCCGCCCCCCCACGAAGTCCAGCTTGGTTTAAATTCCAACAAGCATAAACGTCACCGAATTCCCGCGGTTACATATTACAAAACACCCTCACCTACCCAAATCACGGTCAGCCTTAAGGTCTCACAATCTAGACACACCCCGCCCTCCACCAATCACAGCCAGACTTCAATTCCTACAGCTAGACACACCCACAAATTTTCCGTCGGCATTAGGAAAAATTATTTCCATGATTTTTTCGTCGGCATTTGAAAAAACTAAACATGTTTTCCCGTCGGCATTTGAAAAAAAAATAAACATGTTTTCCCGTCGGCATTTGAAAAAAAATAAAGATGTTTTCCCGTCGGCATTTGAAAAAAATAAAGATGTTATCCCGTCGGCATTAGAAAATCATATACATATAAAAGCTTCAAACCTTTAAACTCCCTTAATGTATACCCACAAACATACATACATATAAATTCCCACGGTCATAAAAACCCTGACTTACTGAACCGCCCTCGTATGTAGTAATAATAAAAAAACTCCTTATGTAAACAAAAAACTCCTTATGTAAACAAAAAACACTTAATGTAAACAAAAAATCGGACGGACTTATTGAACCACCCTCGTAGGTATCAAATTTCACAAATTTACAAGAATTTTAAAATTTTCAAATTTTAATTACCCAAATTTAACAATTTCAGCCACAATTTAACAATTTCAGCCACAATTTAACAATTTTAATTGCGGTAGAATTGGCAGTTCCCTACTACTAGGGAGTTGTGAAACTTAATTTTTCCTAATGCCTACGGCAATGCATGATTATTTTTCCTAATACCAATGGAGGGAGTTGTGAAACTTAATTTTTCCTAATGCCTACGGCAATGCATGATTATTTTTCGTAATGCCGACGGCAATGCATGATTATTTTTTTCAAATGCCGACGGCAAAACATGATTATTTTTTTCAAATGCCGACGGCAATGCATGATTACTATATTTCTTAATGCCGACGGGAAAATGATTTTTCCAAAGAGGAAATTGCCAGTGTTGCCAGACTGTATAAATTTGTTATCGTAATACTATATCAGTAATATCAGAGAAAATATATTTGATGACTACTACGCGATTCTCATATGAATCGTGGGAACGTGTATGTGTGATTTCCTCACGCTAATAAATTATTTATCATACCGACATTTTATGATGTAAAATGTTCTCATGTATGTGAACACCCTAATGCTTGTGTGTGGGTGGTCCAGCTTGATTGTCGATGGTAATTGTATATTGTGTTTATTTGTTTAAGAAATATATTTGTATGTATGTATGTATGAATGTATAAATGTATGTATGTATGTATGTATATATGAATATATAAATGTATGAATGTATGTATGTATGTATGTATGAATGTATAAATGAATGTATGTATGTATAAATGTGCGATCGTGGGAACTTGTGCGTGGAATATTTGATTGAATACATTTATATTTTGCAACGCAGACATTTCTTTGACTACGATTATTTTAAAGCAGAGGAACAGAGAAACAAAAAGCAAACATTTGCAAGTAAGCAAAAAAGTTAACTTCTCCTCCTCCCCACCTCCTTCTATTCCCTTTATGTAGTTTGTATTTGAAATAAGAAAACACTTGTGCATTCTTTTATTTTGTATACATTTTTTGTTAAAAATTTTTTTAAATTTTATAATAATACATACATTAATATTTTAAAAAGTAAAAAGATCATTTAAAGCAAGACATTTCTTTTGTTAGTAAAATAGCATTTTTTAATGCGCATACACCAAATTTATGATAATTACAATAAAAATATTCTGGATACTTGATTTCCATTTGTTTAAAGTTGATGCAGCCTATATACTCAACGTTAGAAATTTTTCGGTGTAAAATGTTTTCCAACCATCGTCTTTTTTCTTCACCTTTTACGTAAATTTTAGAACATCTTGCATTGGCTTTTAAAAAATTACAAACGCTTTGAAATGAAACTGATCCAGCAGTCCAGCTTAGGTGATGATAGTTTTTCGTTAACCACTTTGCTTTTTTATTGATAAGCATTTAAAATCAAATGGTGGTTTTATAATGAAATTGTTATATTCATAATTGTTGAAAACAATCGCTACTTCTTTTGCGATGAAATCGTTTGAATTAGTTTTGAAACCTTGTACGTCTATAAAAATTATGTTATTTTCCATATTATTCAATTTATAACACTTTTCGAACTTGTCCTTTGATGGGTATATATTCTATTATACGATCATGAATAAGAATGCAGTAAGGTGATGTCTTTGCTGCAATATTAGTTGCTGTTTCAAATTCTATTTTATATCAATCGGTCCATTATTGAGTGATTCATTCTGATGACTGACATCTACTACAATAATAGGAGCTTTTGTCTTAAACTCTGATGCAGTTAGAAGCGGTTGAGATTCTTTCATATAGTAGCTTTGTTGGAATCTTAGATACATATCATATAGAATTGCATAATATTCATTTTTGAACTTTATGTTTAGATCATCATACGGGTATGAGACTGAATTTAAATGTACTTTTAAATTAGACAAATCACAATGAACAAATTTATTTTCTTGTTGAAAAGCAATCAACCCAAAACGGGGGCGTTCTCTATTTGCAGCCAGTTTAACATTCCAAATATGGTTAGTTCCTGTGTTTAATTGTGGATTAATATGACAATCCCAACTGCGAAATGCCATGGTATAGAAGCACCATTGTTACTAATTTTAATCATATTCAATTTGCTAAAGTCAGATAATTGAACATGAGGTATTCTCCATGAGATGAGTGAAATTGTAAGTTTAGCTTTTTCAGTAGAAACAGTCGAGCGTACAAGATCTTCGTCGTTCTTATTGCGCAAGAGTATCAATTCATGTTTTCCATTTAATATAACTTTGTTGTAGTCTTCAGCGAATCCTAGAAGCATTTTTAGAGGTACATAGAAATTGAAAAATCCATTTGCAAGAGTGACATCGTCAATTTTGTTCCATGCAGCATTTTGCATCACATTGCTTTCTGTTGGTGATAGAGAAACCAAGTTTTTTATGGTGCTCGTGGCTCCTAAATATCTTGTATGATCAATTTCAATTCCATTGAGCTCATAGCGAATTTCATCAAATAGATATGCTACAAAGTTGTTTTTTAATTTAAAGTTCTCTGAAGAACAAGATTTAGGGGTATTACCATCGGCAACAAACCCCTCTACATAAATGTAGCTCTCACTGGGTAGCACATACAAATCTTGATTTTGTATTGAAATTCTGATTTCATCATTATTGTTGTAAGATTGTAAGTATGGTACATATGTATGATAATCCTTTTTGATTATATTCTCATCCGACAAGGGTTATCTAAGACATCTATTATTGAACTCATTTTGTCTTCAATTTAAAATTCAAGGACTTTAGAAAATTTTTATTTGATGTTGTTAGTGCTTTCTGTTGAAGTGGTCGCTTTAATGTTCTTGTTGTTCTTACTGCTTTATTTTTCAATGTATTTGTGTTGTATATTAGCATTATTTAGTTGACCTCAAATGTATTCGTATTGTAATTTCCTCTCCTCGAAAATTAATTAAATCACCGTGTTGATCAACTACTCGCAGCGTTAGTGAACTTATCTCTCTGGTGTTCACAGGTAAATAGATGAGATTTCTTGGAACCTCATCTATTTTATAGCTTGGAGGCACATTAATCGGAAATTCATGAAGTGTATGCGATTTGGAGTTATTCATATATGTGTTAATAGCGATACTACTTTCAATTCGCAAGATATTCACTTTAAAAATATTAACTGGAAGATCTGAGTAATAATATTTGTTAGGTGTTAGGATTTTGTTATTGAATCCTAAAAGTTTTCCAATTGTGTTGTCTTTATTAAAATATACGGGATCTTTGGAACTATTAACTTTAACTTGCATTGTATTGTTATTGGCTTCAATAAAAATCTTATTTTCTGGACAGAGTCTTCTGTATTGCTCTTGTATAAAATCTACAATATCATTCAATTCGTAAGATCCAATTGGTATTTCAATTGTATGTTCCCCTATATGAAACATATTGTTGTAGGTGTCTACATTTGGAATGCTGTTGTATGAATAAAAATCAGTGAGAGCGCACTCATATGCACCATGTAATTCAATAGGAGGAAAGTAACTAGCAGATAATTCTGATGAGTTAGAGCTCAGAGTAAGTGTTATTGACATTATAACTGTCTGATTACAATTAAATAAAGTTTAGTACAACATATGGTTTATAAGCATGATTTACATATTTATTTCATTTTCTTATTTTAAAATTAACATTAGTTTCTTAGTATTACTGCTATTGTTGTTGATGATGGTGTTCAGCTATAATATTTCATTCTTACTTATCCAAGAATTGTGTTGATTAGAAAATCCCAGCCATTTAACATATACCTCATTTCCTTTAGTTTTAGTAACCTTTTCAACTAGATATGTATTTGGATATCTAGTTTTTGAAAGTTCTTCAGTATAGAATCCACCTTTAATAGGATTACCAAGATAATCTTCTAATATGAATGTTGTAGGATTTGTATTTTGAACTCTTGTAATTGTGAAAATTTCTGTGGTCCAATTTGGAGTATAACCTTTTTCAAATGTATGCTTATATTTGCTTATGCGTACATGATCTCCTAAATTAAATTTCGACATTTTATAAATTTTCAAATGACTGTATACTGTATTTAGTAGCTTTTGGTCATTTGTTGAGTTGACTTTAATCGGAGACATTTGAATGGTGCGATGAACTTTTCTATTGTATGCATTAGTTAAATCTTTGTATATATCAATCCACTTATATGAACCATTAAAGCTAAATTCTTTCCACATCATTCCTTTCAATGTTCTGTTAAATCGTTCTACTATTGATGCTTTCATACTGCTATATGTTGAGTAGTGATTAATGTTGTATTTATCCATTAATTTTCCAAAGTGTTTGTTGTAAGTTTTTTGGTATTCGTCCTAATTCAAAAATATTTACCATCGCCTTGGTTGTTTCGAGTGCGGTTTTAGTTTTTAGTGGTACTGCCCATGCAAATTTTGAAAATGTATCAATTACAGTTAACAAAAATCGATAATTTCTGTTTTCTCTATAATAGATCCTTATTTCAACTAAATCAGCTTGCCAAAGATCATCTATTCCTTTCATTACAACTCTACGACGCATAAAAACTTTTCGAGCTTGCTTATGCAGTTCGTTTACTAAATTTCTTTTTGAAGACATTAAGTTGTTTTACAGATTTTTTGGAGAGTGTTGTGATCTACTTGACGCACTTTCAGCTATTGATACAAACATGTAATTTTCCAATCTATAAATTTTCTCATTAAGCTGTTCAATTTGTTCTTCAAAGGATGTCTTAATTTGTAGAATGTGTTTTTGAATTTTATAATTTTCTTCTATATCTAATTTTATTTCGCGTTGTAGCTCCTCAATTTGCATTTGAATATCTTCTTGAATTATAGTATTATCTTCCTTAAAGTATGTTAATAATTTCTCTTCTAATTTTTCGATTTGAGTTTGCAGAAACAATTTATTGATAACATCGTTTTCCTCCAGAGCTTTTGCAACATTTTTGATTCTTTTGTTTTGGACATCAATGTTGTTGTTCGTATCCATAAAGAACCCCAGCAGTTTAGGTGCATTTTTCAAAGAAATTATACTGCTAGTATCGTTTAAATAGTGTCCAAATTTATCAACAGACATGCTTTATATACTTTATTAAAGTTAATGTATTATATTTGCTTCACGTAGTTCTTCAATAATTGATACAATCTCGTTATTGTGATTAGTATGACCTGCACCTTGTGATGCAAGCAGTAGTCGAAGACGATCTACTAACTCATTTGGATCGTCCCAGTATATATAGTTAGGCTTATGAACGTTAAATTCCATCATTCCATCACCTAAATAACTACCTTTTGACTTAGATCCTGTTGATTCGTTTAAATTCTTCTGGTTTTTCTCGTCAATAAATTTCTTAATAATATGTTTGTATTTATATCCTCTAGTACCCTTAATTTGACCATCAGGTTTATAGTCCCTTCTATATGCATTAGTAGTAATTAAAATCTTTTTATAGATTTCGAGTTCAAATTTATCATAATTTTTTGGTATTTTATGAAACATTAGAGAAAATAGTCCTGGTGTTAGAGCCCATATTTGACCACCAACTTGTATTTTATCTTCATTAGGTTTCACCAAATTTCCATTCATTATTAAAATCTTTATGTGGACCATAGTTTGTATCTAATTCATTTCTTCCTTCCAAGACTAGTAGTAGGGAACTCCCAGTACTGGGTCAATTAAAATTGTTAAATTGTGGGCTGAAATTGTTAAATTGTGGGCTGAAATTGTTAAATTGTGGCTGAAATTGTTAAATTGTGGCTGAAATTGTTAAATTTGGGTAATTAAAATTTGAAAATTTAAAAATTCTTGGAAATTTGTGAAATTTGATACCTACTAGGGTGGTTCAATGAGTCCGTCCGATTTTTTGTTTACATTAAGTGTTTTTTGTTTACATTAACTGTTTTTTATTTATATAAGGAGTTTTTTTATTACTACATACAAGGGCGGTTCAATAAGTCAGGTTTTTTATGACCGTGGGAATTTATATGTATGTATGTTTGTGGGTATACATTAAGGGGGTTTAAAGGTTTGAAGCTTTTATATGTATATGATTTTCTAATGCCGACGGGATAACATCTTTATTTTTTTCAAATGCCGACGGGAAAACATCTTTATTTTTTTCAAATGCCGACGGGAAAACATGTTTATTTTTTTTCAAATGCCGACGGGAAAACATGTTTATTTTTTTCAAATGCCGACGGGAAAATCATGGAAATAATTTTTCCTAATGCCGACGGAAAATTTGTGGGTGTGTCTAGCTGTAGGAATTCAAGTCTAGCTGTGATTGGTGGAGGACGGGGTTTGTCTAGATTGTGAGACCTTAAGGTTGACCGTGATTTGGGTAGGTGAGGGTGTTTTGTAATATGTAACCGCGGGAATTCGGTGACGTATATGCTTGTTGGAATTTAAGCCAATGTATGGGATGTATTGGAGGTAGATCGACTGGTGGAGGGTGGGGAGTTGTTGTAATATCTATCCGTGGGAATCTGTGTACATGTATATATGTATGTATGTATGTCTGTAAGAGTTTAAGGCTGTCTGTGATTTATGAAAGGCGAGGTGAGAGTGTTCATGTAATACGTATCCATGTTAATCTGTGTATGTATATGTATGTTCGTAGGAGTTTAAGGCTGATTGTGATTTGATGTGGGGGAGGGTCTTGTGATAGATAGATAGAATGTGCCTATGTGTGTGTGTGTGTGTGTGTGTATGTATGTATATGTAGGAGTTTAAGGCTGTCCTTGATTTGAGGTAGGCGGGCGGTGTTATTGTAATATGTATCTATAAGAATTTGGGTGTTTATATGTCTGTAGGAATTTTTGTACATGTATGTCTGTACGAGTTTAAGGCTGATCGTAATTTAAATTGTTGAGATTGATCGATTGTATGTGACTTCGAGAATTAGTGTATGTATATCTGTAGGAAACTTAAGGCTTATCGTGATTTATGAGGGGCAAAGTGTTCATGTAATATAACCGCGCAATTTGTGTGTATATATGTAGGAGTTTAAGGCTGATCATGATTAATGAGAGGTGAGGTGAAGGTGTTCATGTATATGTATACGTATCTGTGTGCATCTATTTATGTCTATATGAGTTTAAGGCTGATCGTGATTTAGGTTGTGAGATTGATAGATTGTATGTTACCTTGAGATTTTGTGTATATATATCTGTAAGAACTTTAGGCTGACTGTGATTTGTGAGGGGAGGGGCGCTGTTGAAATAGGTTTAATTTTTCATATATGAATTTTAGTATGTGTGTGTGTATGTGATTTTCTCACCATAGTATTTATATGTACGGAGAAATAAATTCTTTCTCATATGAACATTTTTTGCTAGAAAATATTATCATATATCTGAACTTCCCTAATCCTAGTATGTTTTTCATATTGGAGGATGAGATTGCTTTATATTTTATCAAGCTTAAATTTGTCCAGTGTTAAAGTCTGTCGGTCAGAAATTTGTTTATATTTGTATAAATATTAATTTCAGATTTTGCAAAATGCTTGCGTACGATCGTGGTGATTTTGTGTGTGTGTGTATGTGTGTATGCGCGATAGAGTTTGACTGGTCTGTGATAAGTTTGTTTATTTAAGTACATTTGTCTTCTTCGACTTTCGTCTTCAAGCGTCAATAGCTTGGAGAACGGTTTGTATGTTTTCATGATGTAGATATGTAAGTGTGATTGTTAAAATCCAATAAATACTTGAGCATGGGTATGAAATTTGATAATATGTGCACATATGTACATATGGATCTACAAATTGATTTTATGTATGTATGTATGTACATACAAATAAGTCTGGGGCTCCCTGTTTAAATAATTTTTTTTTGCCATGTGCTGTTGTTGCTGTTGTAAATATTCGCCAGCTCTTTTGTGTATAGATGTGAAATATCTCCATAGTTTTTTTATTTGAAATTAAAAAAACGTTCTTTTAATTTTTAGATGTATTTACTTAAAAGTTTGTGAAGAGTTTCTGCTTTAAGTAAAATTGAATTCCTCTCTAGTTGTAGTAACTATAGTATAAATATTTAATATTTTTTATTTCCATTTGTTTAAAGTTGATGTAGCCTATATGGTCAACGTTAGAAATTTTTCGGTGTAAAATTTTTTCCAACTATCATCTTTTTTCTTCACCTTTTTCATATATTTAAACATCTTGCATTGGCTTTAAAAAATGACAAACGCTTTGAAATGAAACTGATCCAGCAGTCCAGCTTTTTTTAACCACTTTGCTTCTCTTTCCTTTTTTATTGATAAACATTTAAAATCAAATGGTGGTTTTATAATGAAATTGTTATACTCATTATTGTTAAAAACATCCGCTACTTCTTTTTGTAATGAAAATCGTTCGAAACCTTACTCGTCTATTAAAACCATTTTTTTTCATTCATATTACTTAATTTATAAGACTTTCAGGACTTTCTATTATTCGATCATTAATAAAAATGCAGTAGCTGAGGTCCTTGCTTACTGTTTCATATTAAATTTCTATATCAATTGGGCCGCTATTGAATAAAAGGAACTTTTATCTTAAACTTTAGTGCATTTGGAAGTGCTTGAGATTCTTTCATATAATAGCTTTGTTGGAATCTTAGATACGAGTACATATAATATAGAATTGCATAACGTTTATTTTTAATTTTTATGTTAAGATCATCATCATTTGGATATGAGACTGAATTTAAATGTACTTTTAAATTAGTTAAATCATAATGAGGAAACTTGTTTTCTTCTTGAATAGCGATCAACAGAAAACGAAATCGTTTTCTTACAATTTAGGTCTGGCCTCTCAACGGTTCCTCTAGTATACAAGATGACTTCCTATGTCAACATATCTGCCTACTCTTTGTCAGCGTTAAGGGACAACTAAATGTTAAAATTTTAATTCCTCAAATTGTGTTACTTCATACTGATAATATGTTTTCATTAATAAGGTATATGTTTATCTTATGAAGGTTACTCGCCTATGGCTTTTATTTGATGTTCTAGATGATTTTTTTTTCTCATTTTATTAAAGTTCAGCGTATTGTGTATATATTTCTGATATTTTTAAGTGCGCTTTATTTACCTGTCAGACAAAGTATACGTAGCAGTTGATCACTCAGTCTCTCTTTTTAATTTTTTTTTTCTTTTAATGTATCACTACTATTTTTAAAGATTTTACTACTTGAGAAAGAGAATATTTGTATAATTTTTAAATGTATTCATATATACATATAGGTAAATATATGTATGAATGTATAGAGAAATTACTTTATCTACAAAGAAATACATGTTTAATAATCAACTATTCTAGAAAATATATCTCAAATAATTCAGTTACCTCCACCATAAATTCACCGTCTGTGTTTTCATAGTGTCAGAAACATTAGAATAACTATGTTTGAGAGAATTTTTACATATAGTTTTTCTACATGAGGTTTGCTGGTTGACTCCCTTGAAGTTATTGTTGACGTAGGCTGGGTTGTATCACATTCAGATGTAATCATTTCTCACTTAAAAAAGGTTCTCATCAATTTCTATCAGGTTTTTATATTTTTCTAACATGCATGTCTTAGCATGCTTTTGTCCATAGTGACGCAAGCGTTCGAGATCTAGTGGTGTTTCAGCTAAAAATCTATACTATTAGAATTTATAATTTCGCTCTTTTTATTCTTTTACAAAGTAGATACATATTTATGTATTTCATTTAGCATAGAATCATAATATTTATTTACTTACAAAATTATGTGACGTAAGGAATTCTTTTAAATTTGCATGCTTCGGCATGCTTTCAATATTTTTTCTGTAAATTTATTTAATACTCATACAGATACAGATATAAAGTAAGATCTGCTTATATTGCATTTTACAATTTATGTATGCTTCAGCATGATTCCAGTTGAAGTCCATATTTATTCAGTAAGTTTGTCTGATACTAATTCATACACATATACATTCTTAAAGATTGGAAATCTAAGTCCAATTTATGTAGTTTATCTATATTTTCTAAAGATTTGATAGCTATAGAAATGAAAAGAGTGAAGATCTATAATAATAGCCCATGGGCATATTTTAAAATTTCCCTTGCTAGAGCTTTCGAAATGGAAAATGTAAAATTTTCACTATAAAAAGTGATAATATTATGTGTTACTGAATATTACACTGTGTTGTAATTCATTTTGAACGCTTAAGTTTTCATAATATTTCATACAGGCCAACAAGTTCAAAGAATTTCCAGTATATTAAGTTAATTATCTTTCCTAAAAATAGCATGGTACGAAATTTTTGATGATTCATCAAACGTTAGTTCAAAAACAAGTCATAGTTCCCATCTACCAAATTTTATTTGCGCAAAAATAGTTGGTCTGTCAAATTGTAAAAAAATAAAATAAAAAATATGTTATGATTGGCTTGCTAAAAAGTCTTAATGAACTAAAATTTTAAAACATCTACATATTAATACTCAAAATCTCTCTATTTTACCTAAATATGGATACTTAAAGAAATTACATAATTTCATTAATTAAAGGAATGGGATAATACACATTTACAGATACTGAATCTGTTATTTCTCCTAACAAAGCTAAAAGTAATTCCGATATGATATTTAACGATGTTAGATGTGAGAAACATACTTTGGTATGGAGTGAGTTAAGAATGTTGATGCATTCTGCTGATGTCAAACTTATACCAGAATCACCAAACATTTGATACCAGATAATCATAATGTAATTATAATGTTTAAGTAAGATGAGACAAATAAAATGCATGTTGGAAGGATAAATATGAATTTTGATTATAAGCAACGATATTGAATTAAACGATGATCGTTATAGAAAAAAAGAGAATTTGGCTAAATAAAAGTTTACTTTTTCGTTTTTCATCTGACCTTAAACTGCATTCATCTAAATGTTATAAATAGGCAGCTACTTGTAAACTGATAACCCAATCTGAATCAGATAAGTTGATCTGAAAATCAGACCAGGTCCTGATAAGCTGATCTGAAAACCAGACCAGGTTCTGATAAGCTGATCTGAAAACCAGACCAGGTCCTGATAAGCTGATCTGAAAACCAGACCAGGTTCTGATAAGCTGATCTGAAAACCAGACCAGGTCCTGATAAGCTGATCTAAAAACCAGATCAGGTCCTGATAAGCTGATCTAAAAACCAGACCAGGTCATGATAAGCTGATCTGAAAACCAGACCAGGTCCTGATAAGCTGATCTGATAACTGATACCTGATCTAATAGCTGATACCTCTTATTTGCTAAACATGGATGAGAAAATTTTAAAACAGTTGGTGATGACAAGAAATGTCTTGAAGAAAAAGCTTCGTAGTATAAAAACTGGTGAAATAGATACATGTGAGCTAGAAAAGATACATTTAAACCTATAACAGAACCTCTCAAAGAATTCATAAATAGTTCTAGAAATATTGAAAGAATTCACAAGAAAGAAGAAAGTAAAATCAAGATAGAAGCTGAAAATAATATAAGTTTAAAGCCATCAGTCAATATAGAGACAAGTACACCAAAGAAACTTTCAGAAGGAGCAATATTTGATGATATCATCTTATTTAATGATGCTAATACTGAGAATGATGATGAGGATGATAAAGATGATTTTTACTCATAGACTTCCAATTCTGAAGACACTTATACTCATTTATCAGTCTTGGAAGGAAGAATTGAATTAGATACAAACTATGGCCCACATTAAGATTTGAATAATGAATGGAAGTTTGGTGATAGTAACCTAAAACTAAATGAAGATAAAATACAAGTTGATGGTCAAATATAGGCTCTAATAGTAGCTTTATTTTCTTTAATGATTGATAATAAAACATGGAAATACTATGAGAAATTTTATTTTGAAAACTATATAAAATATATAATTTCTACTAATATATACATGGATAGAGAATCATCATCATTCACTGACGGAGAATGATGTTATCAGTAAATTGTTTCTGGAAACTCAAAACGATAAACTATGGGACAAATTAATAATACAGCTTAAGGAATTAATATAATTCAAGAATAGATTAAAATGCAAATTGATGGAGTACAACGTGAAAAACAATTAGAGATAGAAGATAGTTATAAAATTGAAAAAACACATACTAAAAATTAAATCATCTTTTGAAAAAACAAATTGAAGAGCTGAACAATAAAATTTATAGATTGGAAAATTAACTACATGATAGTATAAATAGCTGAAAGTGCATCAAGTAGATCACAACACTCTCCAAAAAATCTTTAAAACAACTCAATGTCTTTAAAAAGAAATTTAGTAAACGAACTCTATAATAAATCTCGAAAATTGTTTGTGCATTGTAGATATGTAATGAAAGAAATAGTTGATCTTTTATGGAGCTGATTTAGGTGAAATGGGAAACTATTCTATAGAAAATAGAAATTATTGATTATTGTAGACTGTAAATGATTCATTCTCAAAGTTTCTATGGTCAATACCGTTGAAAATAAAAGTTGCACTCGAAAAAACCTAGGCTGTGGAAAAATATTTTTGAAATGTTACGAGTACCAAAAAACTTACAAATGGATGATTGTAAAGAATTTTTTAATAGATACTGGGAAATTCATGCATATTTAACATTACTTAATATGAAAGCATCAATAGTAGAATGATTTAATGATCATCCAAAGGAATTATGTGATGATGGTTCATATAAGTGTATTGAAATATACAAAGAATTACTTAATGTACTCGTATACAATATAAAAGTTCATCTCACTATTTAAATGTTTCCGATTAAAGTTAACTCAACAAATGAGAAAAAGCTGCTAAATATAATAATTTGAAGATGAACAAAATGTTGAAATTTAATGAAAGTAAAAAATAAAATTAAACAGGAAAAATCTAGTTTGGTTTGTATTTTTGAAGGAATGATTAGGAATGATAGGTCTTTAGAAAGATAATGAACTTAATATACAGGAAATTCTCTAAACTTGTTGGCCTGTATGAAATATTGTTTAAATTTAAGCGTTCAAAATAAATTACAACACAGTGTAATATTCAGTAACACATAATATTATCACTTTTTATAGTGAAAATTGTATATTTTCCATTTCGAAAGCTCTAGCAAGCGAAATTTTAAAATATGCTCATGGGCTATTACAATAATCGTTCTTCTATTCTATTAATTTCTATAGCTATCAAATCTTTAGAAAATATAGACAAACTACATAAATTGGACTTAGATGTCCAATCTTTAAGAATGTATATGTGTATGAATTAGTATCAAACAAACTTACTGAATAAATATGGACATCAACTGGAATCATGCTGAAGCATACATAAATTGTAAAATGCAATATAAGCAGATCTTACTTTATATCTGTATCTGTATGAGTATTAAATAAATTTACAGAAAAAATATTGAAAGCATGCCGAAGCATGCAAATTTAAAAGAATTCCTCACGTCATATAATTTTGTAAGTAAAGAAATATTATGCTTGTATCTTAAATGAAATACATATGTATCTACTCTGTAAAAAATTCAGAAGAGTGAATTCTTAAATTCTAATAGTATAGATTTTTAACTGAAACACCACTACATGTCGGACTCTCACTTCACAATCAATAGAAGCATGCTAAGGCATGCATTCTAGCAAAATATATAAATCTGTTAGAAGGTGATGAGAAACTTGTTTCTAATTATTAATCTGTAGACAGCAATTGTATCTCGATCAAACCAAGTCATGAATGAAATCTATACAGATATGGTTGATGGTGATGAGGATCTTTTTTAAGTAAGAAATGATTACATCTGAATGTGATACAACCCAGCCTACGTCAACAATAACTTCAAGGGGGTCAACCAGCAAACCTCATGTAGAAAAACTCGATGTAAAAATTCTCTCAAACATAGATATTCTAATGATTCTGATACTATGAAAACACAGACGGTGAATTGATGGTGGAGGTAACTGAATTATTTGAGATATATTTTCTAGAATAGTTGATTATTAAACATGTATTTCTTTGTAGATAAAGTAATTTCTCTATACATACATACATATATTTACCTATATGTATATATGAATACATTTAGAAATTATACAAATATTCTCTTTTTCAAGTAGTAAAATCTTTAAAAATAGTAGTGATACATTAAAAGAAAAAAAAAATTAAAAAGAGATACTGAGTGATCAACTGATACGTACACTTTGTCTGACAGGTAAATAAAGCGCACTTAAAAATATCAGAAATATATACACAAAACGCTGAACTTTAATAAAATGAGAAAAAAAAATCATCTAGAACATCAAATAAAAGCCATAGGCGAGTAACCTTCATAAGATAAACATATACCTTATTAATGAAAACATATTATCAGTAACACAATTTGAGGAATTAAAATTTTAACATTTAATTGTCCCTTAACGCTGACAAAGAGTAGGCAGATATGTTGACATAGGAAGTCATCTTGTATACTAGAGGAACCATTGAGAGGCCAGACCTAAATTGTAAGAAAACGATTTCGTTTTCTGTTGATCGCTATTCAAGAAGAAAAGAAGTTTCCTCATTATGATTTAACTAATTTAAAAGTACATATCCAAATGATAATGATCTTAACATAAAAATTAAAAATAAACGTTATGCAATTCTATATTATATGTACTCGTATCTAAGATTCCAACAAAGCTATTATATGAAAGAATCTTAAGCACTTCCAAATGCACTAAAGTTTAAGATAAAAGTTCCTTTTATTCAATAGCGGCCCAATTGATATAGAAATTTAATATGAAACAGTAAGCAAGGACCTCAGCTACTGCATTTTTACTGATGATCGAATAATAGAAAGTCCTGAAAGTCTTATAAACTAAGTAATATGAATGAAAAAATGGTTTTAATAGACGAGTAAGGTTTCGAATGATTTTCATTAGAAAAAGAAGTAGCGGATGTTTTTAACAATAATGAGTATAACAATTTCATTATAAAACCTCCATTTGATTTTAAATGCTTATCAATAAAAAAGGAAAGAGAAGCAAAGTGGTTAACAAAAAACTATCATCACCTAAGCTGGACTGCTGAATCAGTTTCATTTCAAAGCGTTTGTCATTTTTTAAAGCCAATGCAAGATGTTTAAATATATGAAAAAGGTGAAGAAAAAAGATGATAGTTGGAAAAAATTTTACACCGAAAAATTTCTAACGTTGACTATATAGGCTACATCAACTTTAAACAAATGGAAATAAAAAATATTAAATATTTATACTATAGTTACTACAACTAGAGAGGAATTCAATTTTACTTAAAGCAGAAACTCCTCACAAACTTTTAAGTAAATACATCTAAAAATTAAAAGAACGTTTTTTTAATTTCAAATAAAAAAACTATCGAGATATTTCACATCTATACACAAAAGACCAGGCGAATATTTACAATAGCAACAACAGCACATGACAAAAAAAAAAGTATTTCAACAGGGAGCCCCAGACTTATTTGTATGTACATACATACATACATAAAATCAATTTGTAGATCCATATGTACATATGTACACATATTATCAAATTTCTTACCCATGCTCAAGTATTTATTGGATTTTAACAGTCACACTTACATATCTACATCATGAAAACATACAAACCGTTCTCCAAGCTATTGACGCTTGAAGACGAAAGTCGAAGAAGACAAATGTACTTAAATAAACAAACTTATCACAGACCAGTCAAACTCTATCGCGCATACACACATACACAAAATCACCACGATTGTATGCAAGAATTTTGCAAAATCTGAAATTAATATTTATACAAATATAAACAAATTTCTGACCGACAGACTTTAACACTGGACAAATTTAAGCTTGATAAAATATAAAGCAATCTCATCCTCCAATATGAAAAACATACTAGGATTAGGGAAGTTCAGATATATGATAATATTTTCTAGCAAAAAATGTTCATATGAGAAAGAATTTATTTCTACGTACATATAAATACTATGGTGAGAAAATCACATACACACACACATACTAAAATTCATCTATGAAAAATAAAACCTATTTCAACAACGCCCCTCCCCTCACAAATCACAGTCAGCCTAAAGTTCTTACAGATATATATACACAAAATCTCAAGGTAACATACAATCTATCAATCTCACAACCTAAATCACGATCAGCCTTAAACTCATATAGACATACATACATGCACACAGTTACGTATACATATACATGAACACCTTCACCTCACCTCTCATTAATCATGATCAGTCTTAAACTCCTACATATATACACACAAATTGCGCGGTTATATTACATGAACACTTCGACCCTCATAAATCACGATAAGCCTTAAGTTTCCTACAGATATACATACACTAATTCTCGAAGTCACATACAATCGATCAATCTCAACAATTTAAATTACGATCAGCCTTAAACTCGTACAGACATACATGTACAAAAATTCCTACAGACATATAAACACCCAAATTCTTATAGATACATATTACAATAACACCGCCCGCCTACCTAAAATCAAGGACAGCCTTAAACTACTAAATATACATACATACACACACACACACACACACACACACATAGGCACATTCTATCTATCTATCACAACAAGACCCTCCCCCACTTCAAATCACAATCAGCCTTAAACTCCTACGAACATATATATACACAGATTAACACGGATACGTATTACATAAACACTCTCACCTCGCCTTTCATAAATCACAGACAGCCTTAAACTCTTACAGACATGCATACATACATATATACATGTACACAGATTCCCACGGATACATATTACAACAACTCCCCACCCTCCACCAGTCGATCTACCTCCAATACATCCCATACATTGGCTTAAATTCCAACAAGCATATACGTCACCGAATTCCCGCGGTTACATATTACAAAACACCCTCACCTACCCAAATAACGGTCAACCTTAAGGTCTCACAATCTAGACAAACCCCGTCCTCCACCAATCACAGCTAGACTTGAATTCCTACAGCTAGACACACCCACAAATTTTCCGTCGGCATTAGGAAAAATTATTTCCATGATTTTCCCGTCGGCATTTGAAAAAAATAAACATGTTTTCCCGTCGGCATTTGAAAAAAAAATAAACATGTTTTCCCGTCGGCATTTGAAAAAAATAAAAATGTTTTCCCGTCGGCATTTGAAAAAAATAAAGATGTTATCCCGTCGGCATTAGAAAATCATATACATATAAAAGCTTCAAACCTTTAAACCCTCTTAATGTATACCCACAAACATACATACATATAAATTCCCACGGTCATAAAAAACCTATCTTATTGAACCGCCCTCGTATGTAGTAATAAAAAAACTCCTTATATAAATAAAAAACAGTTAATGTAAACAAAAAACACTTAATGTAAACAAAAAATCGAACGGACTTATTGAACCACCCTCGTAGGTATCAAATTTCACAAATTTCCAAGAATTTTAAAATTTTCAAATTTTAATTACCCAAATTTAACAATTTCAGTCACAATTTAACAATTTCCGATTTTTTCCGATTTTTTGTTTACATAAGGAGTTTTTTGTTTACATAAGGAGTTTTTTTTATTATTACTACATACGGTTCAGTAAGTCAGGTTTTTTATGACCGTGGGAATTTATATGTATGTATGTTTGTGGGGTGGATTAAGGGGTTTAATAAGATTAATATTTCATAAGTATACATGTATGCCGACTGGAAAATCATGAAAATGATTTTTCCTAATACCAACGGGAAAATCATGAGATGATTTTTCCTAATTAATTAATTTTTCCTAATGCCGACGGCAATGCATGATAATTTTTCCTAATGCCTACGGCAATGCATCATTATTTTTTCTAATGCCTGCGGCAATGTATGATAATTTTTCCTAATGCCTACGGCAATGCATCATTATTTTTTCTAATGCCTACGGCAATGCATGATTATGTTTTTCAAATGCCGACGGCAAAACATGATTATTTTTTTCCAGTGTTGCCAGACTGTAGAAATTTGTGTGTATATATATGTATATATGTATATATGTAAATATGTATATATGTATATTTGTATATATATATATATATATATATATATATATATACATATGTAAGTATGTATGTTTGTGTGATTTCCTAACGCTATAAATTGTTTATAAATAAAATGAATTGTTTATAAATAAAATAAGTAAATAAATTAATTTAATTTATTTAATTATTTTATTTATTTATTTATAAAATGTTCTCATGTATGTGAACCCCCCTAATGCTTGTGTGTGGGTGGTCCAGCTTGATTGTCGCTGGTAAGCATATCTTTTGTTTATTTGTTTAAGAAATATATTTGTATGTATGTATATATGAATGTATAAATGAATGTATGTATGTATGCATGTATGAATGTATAAATGAATGTATGCTTGTATGAATGTATAAATGAATGTATGAATGTATAAATGTGCGATCGTGAGAACTTGTGCGTGGAATATTTTGTGCTTGTGTAGAATACATTTATATTTTGCAACGTAGTCATTTTCTTTGTCTACAATTCTTTTAAAGCAGAGGATTTTCAACTAAGTACAGTCATCAGTAGAGAAACAAAAAGTAAAAATTATGAATGCGGCAAGGCTACTGCTACTAATTTTCGTATAAATACGCCAACTTTTATAACCAACACATCAGTACTTTATTGTATTTACAAGTAGTATCATCAGCAATTGTGTTAAATTCAAATATAAATTCTATAAACTAATTAAAAATGAGTTCTTCTGGATATATGTGTAATAGATGTCATAAGGTATACAAATACCAAAAGTCCTTTTTGGACCATGTTAAATATCATAGTGTGCAGGATCAAGAGATCGTAAGCCGGGACAGAAATCAAGAGCAACCGCAGTCATCTCTTCAAAATCATCAACAACAGCTAAATACATTTCATCATCATCAGCAACAACCCTCTTTACAGTACCCCCAATATCAACTACCAATGAATCATCAACAATACGGCATACCTAACTATTACCCTACATCAATGTCTTGGAATAATCAGTTTTTGGGATCAGGAGTACCAATGCAATATGAGTATCCAAGTTACAATTATAATCCCGTCACACCAGATAATCAAATGCAGCAGTATTCCAATTTGATGCAATGGCAACCACATACTTATCATCAACAAGAGTAGCAGCACCAGCAGCACCAGCAGCAACAACAACAACAAGCTCAACAACAAGGTGTGGATATCTTTGGAGGGACCTTATACAACGATGCTATGGACATAACTTTACCGGAAAGTTATGGAGAAGTAGATGTAGAAGAAATAGGAGAAGAAACTCTGTCAACTCCAATGAGTACTCCCCATGTCAGGACAGAAGAAGATAATGTGAGATATTATAAAATATCGAAAGCCTTGAAAAATCATATGGCCACATACGCAATTCTAAATAAAAAAGATCAACTTCTCTTGGAAGAATTTATTAAGGAAAACAAAAATATTTTTATGGAGAGACTTCAAATGAATTTAACTAAACATACAATAATTAAATTTCATGTGAGTATTGTGGCCGAGTATATAAAAATTGTTGGAGAGGAATTGGAGTTGTGCATAATATCACATGTAGCCAAAATGAGTTTACTGACAAAGGCAGACAATATAGAAGAAATATTACGTAAACAGGTTGAGGAGATTTCAACCAAAATGTCCGAATTCGAAGAGCGAGATTCTGGTTGGACTTTATCACGCATAGTCCGAGCAGAAGTCAACATCAACAAATCGTCGCTCGTCAAAGGCTCGAATTGGATATCCACTCCTGAAAAACTTGTAAGAAGATTTGCCTGCATCAATATTGAAAATAATGATGAATATTGCTTCAAGTGGTGTCTGATTGCTGCCATGGATACCACGAAATACGATGATGCAAGACGTTGCAGTTCGTATAATATTCAGAACATTGCTGCAGAGACGATTGTTACGCGAAATGGTGTAGCGTTAAATTTCAAAAATTTAAGCTACCCATTACCACTAAACAAAATCAAAGAGTTTGAGGCAAACAATCCGACTTTAAGTGTGAACGTATTTGGGTATGATGAGGGAGCAGATCAGATCATTGGTCCTTATTATGTGACCAAGGACGAGAAAGTGAACCACGTCAACTTGCTGCTTTTAGAGAATGGTGAAGTTCATCACTACATATTGATAAAGAATATATCAAGGTAAGTTAAAAAATTATACAACTTTTTATTTTAAGGATACATATACTTGTTTATATATTTTATACTATGTACATTTTACTTATAAACTTTTATTTATTTTTTATCATTCATAGACTTTTACGGAATCAGGTTACGAAGTATGAACACAAACTACATTTGTGCAACAGCTGTCTCCAGTACACCCATAACGAAACTGGAATGACAAATCATAAGGCGGAGTGCGGTAAAATTGTTACAACTATGCCATCAGGTCCGGATGCAATTCTGAGCTTCAAGGGACATCAAAGAAAAATGGATGTACCCTTCGTGGTATATGCGGATTTCGAATGCATCTTGGAAGAAGTTAGTAATAGTGTAAGTAATAAAACTAGTCTAGTCAAAAAGCACACTCCTTGTGCATTTAGCTATTATATTAAGTGTCTCCATAGCAATAAGTTAGATAAATTAAGGATATATACAGGAAAAGATGCTTGAAAAAAATTTGTATCATATTTAATTAAAGATTGTGAGGATATATACAATAGTCACTTAGTAAATAATAGACAAATGGATACTTTATCCCCTTCTGATATTTATAATTTTTATAGTGCTGTGAATTGTCATATTTGTCAAAAATTTCTAGGTAAAGATCGCGTTAGAGATCATTGTCACATTAGTGGTAAATATAGAGGTGCAGCCCACAATAACTGTAATTTAAATTACCAAATTCCCAAGTTTATACCAGTTTACTTTCACAACTACTCAAATTATGACTCACATCTTTTTATTAAAGATCTAGGTGAAATTTCAATGCAACTGAAAGTACTCCCTCTCAATAAGGAACTTTATATATCCCTCTCCCAATTTACAGAAATGAGTGATGGCCATAAGCTTGAAATAAGATTTCTTGATACAATACGCTTTATGGCTGAGAGTTTGGAATCATTAGCCTGCAATTTGTCGGATAATGATTTCAGAACTATAAGGCCCTTATTTCAGTCAGAAAAAGAATTTCAGCTTATTAAAAAAAAGGTATTTTCCCGTATGAGTACCTAAATTCATTTCAAAAATTAGATGAGTCAGCTGCCTTCACGCAGTGATTTCTTTAATAAGTTGAACAATAAAGAGTGTTCTTTGGAGGAATACTCACATGCTGAAGAGGTATGGAATACTTTTGCTTGCAAAACTATGAAAGATTACATGGAACTTTACTTAAAAACAGTTGTCCTCTTACTGACAGATATTTTCGAGAACTTTAGAAAAGTTTGTAAAGGTATTTATGAGCTCGATCCATGCCAATATTATACAGCTCCTGGCCTTTCTTGGGATGCAATGCTCAAATACACAAAAATTGAATTAGAATTATTGACAGACATAGACATGTACAATTTTATGAAAAAAGGTATACGTGGAGGGATCGTACAGTGTAGTCAAAGATATTCGAAAGCGAATAACAAATATTTGGAAGATTTCGATAAAGAGAAGCCCTCAGAATTTCTCGTCTATTTAGACGCTAACAATTTGTATGGTTGGGCGATGTCGGAATATCTTCCTCATGGTGGGTTCAGATGGTTATCGCAAGACGAGCTGAATATGGACCCAAACAGCATAGCTGACAATGGAACAGACGGTTATGTATATGAGGTCACGTTGGATTATCCCTCTCATTTACACGACTTGCATAATGACCTTCCTTTTTGCGCTGAAAATAAAAAAGTTATGCAAGCGAAGTATAGCAAGTTGATAACCGATTTCTCTACAAAGCAATCATATGTGATACACTTTAGAGTTCTGAAACAATGCTTAGAATATGGCTTAGTTTTAAAGAAAACTCATCGTATTCTAGCATTTAAACAATCTCCATGGTTAAAAGGCTATATTGACCTAAATACCAGACATAGGGCCACTGCTAAAAATGCTTTTGAAAAAAAAATTTTCAAACTACTTAATAATGCAGTGTATGGTAAAACCATGAAAAATGTGGATAAGAGGAGAGATGTTAAAATTGTTAATAGTTGGGAGAGAACGAATCGGAACCATTTGGGTGCCCAAGATTGGATATCAAAACCAAATTTTCATAGTTTATCTATATTTTCCCAAGATCTGGTAGCAATCGAAATGACTAGAGTCAAAACCTGCTACAATAAACCAATTTACTTAGGATTTTGTGTACACGAGCTGTCCAAATGGAAAATGTATAATTTCCATTACGGGTACATGCAACCTAAGTTTAAGACAAAACTCTCATTGAACTATATGGACACGGACTCTTTTATATATTCAATAAAAACGGACGACTTTTACGCTGACATCAAAAATGACATACAAGAACAATTTGATACATCGGACTATCCTACAGACAATATTTATAATTTTCCACTAGTAAATAAAAAAGTCATTGGTATGATGAAGGATGAAAATTGCGGTAAAATAATGACAGAATTTGTTGGGCTGCGATCAAAAATGTACTCATTCAGTGTACAAAATCAAAATGACGTTAAAAAATCGAAGGGGGTAAAGAGAGCCATATTAGATAAATATAGTTTAGCTACTTATAAAAATTTTTTATTTAATAAGACTAATGTGTATGATAATATGTTAACATTTAAATCTAAGCTACATCAGATATATACTAGTCAACTAAATAAGGTAGTCTTAAGTTATGGAGACGATAAGAGAAAAATTAGATCAAATAACATTAATACATATGCATGGTATCATTTTCGTATTAAGGAAACTAACCCTGAATACGAACTTGATATGTTGCTAGATGAGATTGCTAGAATGCAAGAAAATTTTTAAAATTAATTAATTTTTAGTTAATTTTTAAATTGTAAATAAAATCATATTCATTAAGAAAAATTGTTGTATATAAAATCCTATTTATTTTTTAAGAAAAATTATTGTACATATCTATATAAATTTTTAAGAAAAAATTTGAAATAAAATATTGAAAAAAGAATGAAATGGTGTTTATTTCTTTATTGGCTTTACTTCGTTGGATCAAACAGTTTTTGTTTTTGCTTATTTGTAAATTCTTGTTTTCATATTGCTTAAACATGCACAGTCTTGTCTTCACATAAATTAAACATGCACAATCTTGTTTTCTTTGAGAGGTTCTCTACAAGAGAAATTGAATTTCACAATATTGTGAAATTCCATTAGATATTTTTATAAAGAGACACAATTAAGATAATCGGATAAGTCCTTATATTTTTCACTACTTACAAGTTTCTGTTATTTTATATTCGAACAGATGATTCCTAATTTTTCTTTTGAAAAAAATAATGCAAAACAAGGAATATTTTAATAATACAATTTTATTTTATTTCTGTTAATAATACCATTTAATTTAATTTCTTAAATATTTTATTTATAATGATGGAAACATTTCATAGTATCCAATTATTAGATGTTCTAATATACTTTTCCGTAAAAAATATATTGTACATCTACAAGTATCAGGTCCTTCCTCACACTTCGGATCGTACCATGGGCAGTTTGCAAAATGCCCTTCTGTGTTGTCTTCGTCTTCCATGACGCCATATTGTTCATTTTCCTCCAGCATATTTTGAAAGAATTTGATCATCTCCCAATGATCATTATAACCAGAAGCTTTCAAAATCTGTTAGAAATTGGTTTAGAGTACGTCTAATTTGGCTCATTTTATTTGCTGATAAATGAATGATGACGATTGTTTGAAGATTCCTTTGATACTAATTTGCTACCTAAATTTTTAAAGCAACATCTCCTGATCTTTAAAATATCTATACTAGCATCTCTATTCCATACTTCTTTTTAACCCTCTCTCTCTCTCTCTCTCTTTATACCTTTTCTCTCTCTATAACTATCTCTTTCTCTCTATCACTATACCCCACTTATTCACCATAAATATTTTCGATTAGCCTTCTTGAAGTCATAACCAATACTTTTCAGTTCATTTTCAATTAAACATTCAAAGTGATAAGAACTAAATAAAAAAATGGACTCCACCAAAAATCTAACATCAAGATTTAATTCTCTGAAAAACCAAACATTAATTCATATAAAGGAGCTTGAGACATCAATTAAATACAATATTCAAAATGTAAAACGTGTAACAACCAAATATGGACCCACACTAAAAGTTGAATTGGAAAACAACATTATGTTCCTGCCTAAACGATACAACAGTTTAACCGATGATGAAATTAAGGATCTCTCGAGCGGATCATATCACTTAAGCAGAGAAGGTGAACAAAACTTAATCCTTGAGAGTGAGCTGAGTGAATTTTTGATTCAAAATTCACAGTATCCTATTTGGCAATAAAATACATTAATTCTGTATTAAATTATAAATAAAAAGACATTAAAGAGTTTTGTAAAATATAAATGTTTGTGTTTTTATTTAATATTTTCAGTTATTTCATAAAGAAATTTAAGACATAAATGTCCACAGGTAAATGTATTAAAATTCTGATGTTGATTATAGTTGTATTTTATATTTGTACCAAGATATTTGACTACTTCTGAAGGAGGTTGTAAGTTTCCAAAGCTGTCGAAATATTCTTTTTCATTGATGTTTTTATAATATGCTACCCAATGTGTACCAGGTCCTGTTGATACATCTAAATTGATTATTCCACATTCTATTTTCTTTGATCGTTTTGGTAGAGTATTTAACATGAAAACTCCTCTAAAATATGGAATATTTATAGAGAAACGGTTTAGGTCCACATCAGAAAGTGGTCTGTTGGGCAGCATCTTTAAGAGTTTTTTGATTCTTCTTTATGAACTAAGCCATAACCCTTTTTATATGGTTTTAAGTAAAGTCCTTTTCCAACTGCTATAGATTCCATCGCTCTATTATGTCTAGTTGCTTCACCAAGTTGATTTTTAGCATTCTTTGTTGCATTTACAGCTTTAGCTATGGCAGCACCTCCAGTTGTGAGACTATCAATTGCACCCAGAGCAGTTAAAATCGGTATTAGAGGCAAAAAGCCACCAATTTTTGGGACACGTATCACACGTGGTACTATAATTTGAGATTTTCTTCCTTTTAATGACTTGTTAATACTTTTTCGTTTTAATAGCTGTGTTAATATCTAATGGTTTTTCTTTTTTTAGTATTTTTGATGCAGCTCTAACTGATGTTCTAAATAGTGTTTTAACATTTAGTTTGTTCTTTTTTACATTTTTCTTTTTCTCCACACCCATACCAAATTTTGTTTTGGCTTTCATTGCGTTAGTAACCATATATGCAAATGATTTTTCAGCAAGACTACTATCTTTTGATAAAACTCGATCCCAAGCGGAGTTTTCAAGTATTTTATCAGCTTTATGTCTGCTACTTAAATCCTTATTTTTGGAATAAGCAATATCGTGATTTTTACACGCAGAGTCCAATAAATTAATTCCTTTATCACCTCGATTTAAACGTTTTTGTAGTTTTGTTCCAGGTCCACAGTACTGATATCCAGGTAGATGAAGTTCAACAGGTAGAGAGTTTATTATTTTGTCTACTAGACCTCCTCCTCCAACGACGGTGTTTTTATGACTAAAAGTTTTCTGATATCGTATAACCATATTATCTAATTTTTCCTATATAAGAGGTAATATATATGAAATGCATTTAGTTACAAAAATGCAGTTAGTAAAACAACATAAAAATATTTTAGTTCGTAATATTGATGATTCAGCGAACATCAGTTCAAAAATAAAGCATAGTCCTCTCTTACCAAATTCTATTCGTGCTCTAATAGTGGGACCATCAAATTGTGGAAAGACTAATGTTATGATTGGCTTGCTAGAAAGTCCTAATGGACTCAAGTTTGAAAACATCTATTTGTACTCAAAATCTCTCTATCAACCTAAATATGAATACCTGAAGAAACTAATTTCACCAATTAAAGGTATGGGGTATTTTACATTCACCGATAATGAATCAGTTATTCCACCTGACGAAGCTAAAACTAATTCAATTATGATATTTGATGATGTTGCATGTGAAAAGCAGAATAATATACGTACATATTTTTGTATGGGGCGACATAGGGATGTTGATTCATTCTACCTGTGCCAAACATATACAAGAATTCCCAAGCATTTAATAAGAGACAATGCAAATGTTATTATAATGTTTAAGCAAGATGAGACAAATATGAAGCATGTTTATAAGGATCACGTTGCCAGCGATATGAGCTATGAAAAGTTTCAAGAAATTTGTCGAGAATGTTGGAAGGATAAATATGGATTTTTGATGATAAGCAAAGATAACGAATTAAACGATGGTCGCTACAGAAAGCAATTTGACTATTTCATAACTATATAAGCAACTACTCATAAAAATTATCTCTAGTTATTAATCTAACTTTAAACTTGATACATCCATTTGCTATAACCTCATCTGATACCTGATAAGCTGATCTGAAAACCAGACCAGGTCCTAATAAGCTGATCTGAAAACCAGACCAGGTCCTGATAAGCTGATCTGAAAACCAGACCAGGTCCTAAAAAGCTGATCTGAAAACCAGATCAAGTCCTAATAAGCTGATCTGAAAACCAGACCAGGTCCTAAAAAGCTGATCTGAAAACCAGATCAGGTCCTAATAAGCTGATCTGAAAACCAGATCAGGTCCTGATAAGCTGATCTGAAAACCAGATCAGGTCCTGATAAGCTGATCTGAAAACCAGACCAGGTCCTAATAAGCTGATCTGAAAACTAGACCAGGTCCTGATAAGCTGATACCTGATCTAATAGCTGATACCTGTTATTTACTATTATTAAACATGGATGAGAAAATTTTAAAACAGTTGGTGTTGACAAGAAATGTCTTGAAGAAAAAGCTTCGTAGTATAAAAACTGGTGAAATAGATACACGTGAATAACTAAGAGATACATTTAAACCTATAACAGAACCACTCAAAGAATTCATAAATAGTTCTAAAAATATTAAAAGAATTCCCATAAAAGAAGAAAGTAAAATGAAGACAGAAGTTGAAAATAATACAAGTTTTAAACCTGAAAAAACATCAGTCAAGATAGAGACAAGTACACCAAAGAAACTAGCAGAAGGAACAATATTCGATAATACCATCTTGTTTAATGATGCTAATACTGAGAATCATGATGAGGATGATGATGATGATTTTTACTCACAGACTTCCAATACAGAAGATACTTATACTGACTTATCAGTCTTGGAAGGAAGAAATGAATTAGATACAAACTATGGTCCACATAAAGATTTCAATAATGAATGGAAATTTGGTGATAGTAACCTCAAACTTAATGAAGATAAAATACAAGTTGGTGGTCAAATATGGGCTCTAACACCAGGACTATTTTCTCTAATGTTTCATAAAATACCAAAAAATTATGATAAATTTGAACTCGAAATCTATAAAAAGATTTTAATTACTACTAATGCATATAGAAGGGACTATAAACCTGATGGTCAAATTAAGGGTACTAGAGGATATAAATATAAACATATTATTAAGAAATTTATTGACGAGAAAAACCAGAAGAATTTAAACGAATCAACAGGATCTAAGTCAAAAGGTAGTTATTTAGGTGCTGGAATGATGGAATTTAACGTTCATAAGCCAAACTATATATACTGGGACGATCCAAATGAGTTAGTAGATCGTCTTCGACTACTGCTTGCATCACAAGGTGCAGGTCATACTAATCACAATAACGAGATTGTATCAATTATTGAAGAACTACGTGAAGCAAATATAATACATTAACTTTAATAAAGTATATAAAGTATGTCTGTTGATAGATTTGGACATTATTTAAACGATACTAGCAGCATAATTTCTTTGAAAAATGCACCTAAACTGCTGGGGTTCTTTATGGATACGAACAACAACATTGATGTCCAAAACAAAAGAATCAAAAATGTTGCAAAAGCTCTGGAGGAAAACGATGTTATCAATAAATTGTTTCTGCAAACTCAAATCGAAAAATTAGAAGAGAAATTATTAACATACTTTAAGGAAGATAATACTATAATTCGAGAAGATATTCAAATGCAAATTGAGGAGCTACAACGCGAAATAAAATTAGATATAGAAGAAAATTATAAAATTCAAAAAGACATTCTACAAATTAAAACATCCTTTGAAGAACAAATTGAACAGCTTAATGAGAAAATTTATAGATTGGAAAATTACATGTTTGTATCAATAGCTGAAAGTGCGTCAAGTAGATCACAACACTCTCCAAAAAATCTGTAAAACAACTTAATGTCTTCAAAAAGAAATTTAGTAAACGAACTGCATAAGCAAGCTCGAAAAGTTTTTATGCGTCGGAGAGTTGTAATGAAAGGAATAGATGATCTTTGGCAAGCTGATTTAGTTGAAATGGGGATCTATTCTAGAGAAAACAGAAATTATCGATTTTTGTTAACTGTAATTGACACATTTTCAAAATTTGCATGGGTAGTACCACTAAAAACTAAAACTGCACTCGAAACAACCAAGGCGATGGAAAATATTTTTGAATTAGGACGAGTACCAAAAAACTTGCAAACAGATGATGGTAAAGAATTTTTCAACAAACACTTTGGAAAATTAATGGATAAATACAATATTAATCACTACTCAACATATAGCAGTATGAAAGCATCAATAGTAGAACGATTTAACAGAACATTGAAAGGAATGATGTGGAAAGAATTTAGCTTTAATGGTTCATATAAGTGGATTGATATATACAAAGATTTAATTAATGCATACAATAGAAAAGTTCATCGCACCATTAAAATGTCTCCGATTAAAGTCAACTCAACAAATGAGGAAAAGCTACTAAATACAGTATACAGTCATTTGAAGATGTACAAAATGTCGAAATTTAATGTTGGAGATAATGTACGCATAAGCAAATATAAGCATACATTTGAAAAAGGTGATACTCCAAATTGGACTACAGAAATTTTCACAATTACAAGAGTTCAAAATACAAATCCTACAACATTCATATTAGAAGATTATCTTGGTAATCCTATTAAAGGTGGATTCTATACTGAAGAACTTTCGAAAACTAGATATCCAAATACATATCTAGTTGAAAAGGTTCTTAAAACTAAAGGAAAGGAGGCATACGTTAAATGGTTGGGATTTTCTAATCAACACAATTCTTGGATAAGTAAGAACGAAATATTATAGCTGAATACCATCATCAACAACAATAGCAGTAATATTAAGAAACTAATGTTAATTTTAAAATAAGAAAATGAAATAAATATGTAAATCATGCTTATAAACCATATGTTGTACTAAACTTTATTTAATTGTAATCAGTCTGTTATAATGTCAATAACACTTACTCTGAGCTCTAACTCATCAGAATTATCTGCTAGTTACTTTCCTCCTATTGAATTACATGGTGCATATGAGTGTGCTCTAACTGATTTTCATTCATACAACAGCATTCCAAATGTAGACACCTACAACAATATGTTTCATATAGGGGCACATACAATTGAAATACCAATTGGATCTTACGAATTTAATGATATTGTAGATTTTATACAAGAGCAATACAGAAGACTCTGTCCAGAAAATAAGATTTTTATTGAAGCCAATAACAATACAATGCAAGTTAAAGTCAATAGTTCCAAAGATCCTGTATATTTTAATAAAGACAACACAATTGGAAAACTTTTAGCAAAATCCTAACACCAAACAAATATTATTACTCAGATCTTCCAGTTAATATTTTTAAAGTGAATCTCTTGCGAATTGAAAGTAGTATCGCTATTAACACATATATGAATAACTCCAAATCGCATACACTTCATGAATTTCCGATTAATGTGCCTCCAGGCTATAAAATAGATGAGGTTCCAAGAAATCTCATCTATTTACCTGTGAACACCAGAGAGATAAGTTCACTAACGCTGCGAGTAGTTCATCAACACGGTGATTTAAATAATTTTCGAGGAGAGGAAATTACAATACGAATACATTTGAGGTCAACTAAATAATGCTAATATAAAACACAAATACATTGAAAAATAAAGCAGTAACAACAACAAGAACATTAAAGCGACCACTTCAACAGAAAGCACTAACAACATCAAATAAAAATTTTCTAAAGTCCTTGAATTTTAAATTGAAGGCAAAATGAGTTCAATAATAGATGTCTTAGATAAACCTTTCTCTGATGAGAATATAATCAAAAAGGACTATCATACATATGTACCATACTTACAATCTTACAACAATAATGATGAAATCAGAATTTCAATACAAAATCAAGATTTGTATGTGCTACCCAGTGAGAGCTACATTTATGTAGAGGGGTTTGTTGCCGATGGTAATACCCCTAAATCTTGTTCTTCAGAGAACTTTAAATTAAAAAACAACTTTGTAGCATATCTATTTGATGAAATTCGCTATGAGCTCAATGGAATTGAAATTGATCATACAAGATATTTATGAGCCACGAGCACCATAAAAAACTTGGTTTCTCTATCACCAACAGAAAGCAATGTGATGCAAAATGCTGGATGGAACAAAATTGATGATGTCACTCTTGCAAATGGATTTTTCAATTTCTATGTACCTCTAAAAATGCTTCTAGGATTCGCTGAAGACTACAACAAAGTTATATTAAATGGAAAACATGAATTGATACTCCTCCGCAATAAGAATGACGAAGATCTTGTACGCTCGAGTGTTTCTACTGAAAAAGCTAAACTTACAATTTCACTCATCTCATGGAGAATACCTCATGTTCAATTATCTGACCTTAGCAAATTGAATATGATTAAAATTATTAACAATGGTGCTTCTATACCCATGGCATTTCGCAGTTGGGATTGTCATATTAATCCACAATTAAACACAGGAACTAGCCATATTTGGAATGTTAAACTGGCTGCAAATAGAGAACGCCCCCGTTTTGTGTTGATCGCTTTTCAACAAGAAAATAAGTTTGTTCATTGTGATTTGACTAATTTAAAAGTACATTTAAATTCAGTCTCATACCCGTATGATAATCTAAACATAAAGTTCAAAAATGAACGTTATGCAATTCTATATGATATGTATCTAAGATTCCAACAAAGCTACTATATGAAAGAATCTCAACCGCTTCTAACTGCATCAGAGTTTAAGACAAAAGCTCATATTATTGTAGTAGATGTCAGTCATCAGAATGAATCACTCAATAATGGACCGATTGATATAAAAATCGAATTTGAAACAGCAACTAATATTGCACCAAAGACATCAGCTTACTGCATTCTTATTCATGATCGTATAATAGAATATATACCCATCAAAGGACAAGTTCGAAAAGTGTTATAAATTGAATAACATGGAAAATAACATAATTTTTATAGACGTACAAGGTTTCAAAACTAATTCAAACGATTTCATCGCAAAAGAAGTAGCGATTGTTTTCAACAATTATGAATATAACAACTTCATTATAAAACCACCATTTGATTTTAAATGCTTATCAATAAAAAAGCAAAGAGAAGCAAAGTGGCTAACAAAAAACTATCATCACCTAAGCTGGACTGCTGGATCAGTTTCATTTCAAAGCGTTTGTAATTTTTTAAAAGCCAACGCAAGATGTTCTAAAATTTACGTAAAAGGTGAAGAAAAAAGACTATGGTTGGAAAAAATGTTACACCGAAAAATTTTTAACGTTGAGGATATAGGCTGCATCAACTTTAAACAAATGGAAATCAAGTATCCAGAATATTTTTATTGTAATTATCATAATTTTGGTGTTTGCGCATTAAGAAATGCTATTTTACTCTCAAAAGAAATATCTTGTTTTAAATAAACTTTTTCACTTTTTAAAATATTTATACTTAAGAATATATTACTGTATTTATTATTATAAAATTTTATAAAATTTTAAACAATAAATGTTTACAAAATAAAAAAATGTAAAAGTGTTTTCTTATTTCAAATACAAACTACATAAAGAGAATAGAAGGAAGTGGGGAGGAGGAGAAGTTAACTTTTTTGCTTACTTGCAAATTTTTACTTTTTGTTTCTCTGCTAATGACTGTACTTAGTTTAAAATCCTCTGCTTTAAAAGAATTGTAGACAAAGAAAATGACTACGTTGCAAAATATAAATGTATTCTACACAAGCACAAAATATTCCACGCACAAGTTCTCACGATCGCACATTTATACATTCATTTATACATTCATACAAGCATACATTCATTTATACATTCATACATGCATACATACATACATTCATTTATACATTCATATATACATACATACAAATATATTTCTTAAACAAATAAACAAAAGATATGCTTACCAGCGACAATCAAGCTGGACCACCCACACACAAGCATTAGGGGGGTTCACATACCACGTACCACGTGTGATACGTGTCCCAAAAATTGGTGGTTTTTTACCTCTAATACCGATTTTAACTGCTCTGGGTGCAATTGGTAGTCTAACAACTGGAGGTGCTGCCATAGCTAAAGCTGTAAATGCAACAAGGAATGCAAAAAATCAACTTGATGAAGCAACTAGACATAATAGAGCTATGGAATCTATAGCAGTTGGAAAAGGACTTTACTTAAAACCATATAAAAAGGGTTATGGTTTAGTTCAAATAACTCTTAAAGATGCTGCCCAACAGACCACTTTCTGATGTGGACCTATACCTCCTCCTGCAACGAAGGTGTTTTTATGACTAAACGTCCTCTGATATTGTACAACCATATTATCTAGTTTTTTCTATATAAGAGGTAATATTTATAATATGCATTTAGTCACAAAAATGCGGTTAGTAAAACAACATAAAAATATTTTAGTTCGTAATATTGATGATTCAGCGAACATCAGTTCAAAAATAAAGCATAGCCCTCTCTTACCAAATTCTATTCGTGCTCTAATAGTGGGACCATCAAATTGTGGAAAGACTAATGTTATGATTGGCTTGCTAGAAAGTCCTAATGGAGTCAAGTTTGAAAACATCTATTTATACTCAAAATCTCTCTATCAACCTAAATATGAATACCTAAAAAAACTAATTTCACCAATTAAAGGTATGGGGTATTATACATTCACCGATAATGAATCAGTTATTCCGCCTGACGAAGCTAAAACTAATTCAATTATGATATTTGATGATGTTGCATGTGAAAAACAGAATAATATACGTACATATTTTTGTATGGGGCGACATAGGGATGTTGATTCATTCTACCTGTGTCAAACATATTCATTATAAAACCACCATTTGATTTTAAATGCTTATCAATAAAAAAGCAAAGAGAAGCAAAGTGGCTAACAAAAAACTATCATCACCTAAGCTGGACTGCTGGATCAGTTTCATTTCATAGCGTTTGCAATTTTTTAAAAGCCAACGTAAGATGTTCTAAAATTTACGTAAAAGGTGAAGAAAAAAGACTTTGGTTGGAAAAAATGTTACACCGAAAAATTTCTAACGTTGAGGATATAGGCTGCATCAACTTTAAACAAATGGAAATCAAGTATCCAGAATATTTTTATTGTAATTATCATAATTTTGGTGTTTGCGCATTAAGAAATGCTATTTTACTCTCCAAAGAAATATCTTGTTTTAAATGAACTTTTTCACTTTTTAAAATATTTTATTATTAAGAATATATTACTGTATGTATTATTATAAAATTTAAAAAATTTTAAACAATAAATGTATACAAAATAAAAGAATGTGCAAGTGTTTTCTTATTTCAAATACAAACTACATAATGGGAATAGAAGGAGGTGGGGAGGAGGAGAAGTTAACTTTTTTGCTTACTTGCAAATGTTTGCTTTTTGTTTCTCTGCTGATGGCTGTACTTAGTTGAAAATCCTCTGCTTTAAAATAATCGTAGACAAAGAAAATGACTACGTTGCAAAATATAAATGTATTCTACACAAGCACAAAATATTCCACGCACAAGTTCCCACGATACAGATATACATTCATACATTCATACATGAATACATACATTTATACATTCATACATACATACATACAAATATATTTATTAAACAAATAAACACAATATACAATTACCAGCGACAATCAAGCTGGACCACCCACACACAAGCATAGGGGGTTCACATACATGAGAACATTTTAGGGTGTTCACATACATGAGAACATTTTATAAATAAATAAATAAAATAATTAAATAAATTAAATTAATTTATTTAATTATTTTATTTATAAACAATTTATTAGCGTGAGGAAATCACACATACACATTCCCACGATTCATATGAGAATCGCCTAGTATTCATCAAATCTATTTTCTCTGATATTACTGATATAGTATTACGATAACAAATTTATACAGTCTGGCAACACTGGCAATTTTCCCTTTGGAAAAATCATTTTCCCGTCGGCATTAAGAAATATAGTAATCATGCATTGCCGTCGGCATTTGAAAAAATAATCATGTTTTGCCGTCGGCATTTGAAAAAAATAATCATGCATTGCCGTCGGCATTAGGAAAAATAATCATGAATTGCCGTAGGCATTAGGAAAAATTATCATACATTGCCGTAGGCATTAGAAAAAATAATGATGCATTGCCGTAGGCATTAGGAAAAATTATCATGCATTGCCGTCGGCATTAGGAAAAATTAATTAATTAGGAAAAATCATCTCATGATTTTCCCGTTGGTATTAGGAAAAATCATTTTCATGATTTTCCAGTCGGCATATATGTATACTTATGAAATATTAATCTTATGAAACCCCTTAATCCACCCCACAAACATACATACATATAAATTCCCACGATCATAAAAAACCTGACTTACTGAACCGCCCTCGTATGTAGTAATAATAAAAAAAAACTCCTTATGTAAACATAAAACTCCTTATGTAAACAAAAAACTCCTTATGTAAACAAAAAATCGGACGGACTTATTGAACCACCCTCGTAGGTATCAAATTTCCAAGAATTTTAAAATTTCAGCCACAATTTAACAATTTCAGCCCACAATTTAACAATTTCAGCCACAATTTAACAATTTTAATTGGGGCAGAACTGGCAGTTCCCTACTACTTATGCCTCCTTTGCTTTAGTTTTAAGAACCTTTTCAACTAGATATGTATTTGGATATCTAGTTTTCGAAAGTTCTTCAGTATAGAATCCACCTTTAATAGGATTACCAAGATAATCTTCTAATATGAATGTTGTAGGATTTGTATTTTGAACTCTTGTAATTGTGAAAATTTCTGTGGTCCAATTTGGAGTATCACCTTTTTCAAATGTATGCTTATATTTGCTTATGCGTACATGATCTCCTACATTAAATTTCGACATTTTATAAATTTTCAAATGACTGTATACTGTATTTAGTAGCTTTTGCTCATTTGTTGAGTTCACTTTAATCGGAGACATTTTAATGGTGCGATGAACTTTTCTATTGTATGCATTAATTAAATCTTTGTATATATCAATCCACTTATATGAACCATTAAAGCTAAATTCTTTCCACATCATTCCTTTCAATGTTCTGTTAAATCGTTCTACTATTGATGCTTTCATACTGCTATATGTTGAGTAGTGATTAATATTGTATTTATCCATTAATTTTGCAAAGTGTTTGTTGAAAAATTCTTTACCATCATCTGTTTGTAAGTTTTTTTGGTACTCGTCCTAATTCAAAAATATTTTCCATCGCCTTGGTTGTTTCGAGTGCAGTTTTAGTTTTTAGTGGTACTGCCCATGCAAATTTTGAAAATGTGTCAATTACAGTTAACAAAAATCGATATTTTCTGTTTTCTCTAGAATAGATCCCCATTTCAACTAAATCAGCTTGCCAAAGATCATCTATTCCTTTCATTACAACTCTACGACGCATAAAAACTTTTCGAGCTTGCTTATGCAGTTCGTTTACTAAATTTCTTTTTGAAGACATTAAGTTGTTTTACAGATTTTTTTGGAGAGTGTTGTGATCTACTTGACGCACTTTCAGCTATTGATACAAACATGTAATTTTCCAATCTACATATAAATTTTCTCATTAAGCTGTTCAATTTGTTCTTCAAAGGATGTTTTAATTTGTAGAATGTCTTTTTGAATTTTATAATTTTCTTCTATATCTAATTTTATTTCGCGTTGTAGCTCCTCAATTTGCATTTGATTATCTTCTTGAATTATTGTATTATCTTCCTTAAAGTATGTTAATAATTTCTCTTCTAATTTTTCGATTTGAGTTTGCAGAAACAATTTATTGATAACATCGTTTTCCTCCAGAGCTTTTGCAACATTTTTGATTCTTTTGTTTTGGACATCAATGTTGTTGTTCGTATCCATAAAGAACCCCAGCAGTTTAGGTGCATTTTTCAAAGAAATTATGCTGCTAGTATCGTTTAAATAATGTCCAAATCTATCAACAGACATACATAATATACTTTATTAAAGTCAATGTATTATATTTGCTTCACGTAGTTCTTCAATAATTGATACAATTTCGTTATTGTGATTAGTATGACCTGCACCTTGTGATGCAAGCAGTAGTCGAAGACGATCTACTAACTCATTTGGATCATCCCAGTATATATACTTTGGCTTATGGGCGTTAAATTCCATCATTCCATCACCTAAATAACTACCTTTTGGCTTAGATCCTGTTGATTCGGCTAAATTCTTTTGATTTTTCTCGTCAATAAATTTCTTAATAATATGTTTGTATTTATATCCTCTAGTACCCTTAATTTGACCATCATGTTTATAGTCCCTTCTATATGCATTAGTAGTAATTAAAATCTTTTTATAGATTTCGAGTTCAAATTTATCATAATTTTTTGGTATTTTATGAAACATTAGAGAAAATAGTCCTGGTGTTAGAGCCCAGCTGATCTGAAAACCAGACCAGGTCCTGATAAGCTGATCTGAAAACCAGACCAGGTCATGATAAGCTGATCTGAAAACCAGACCATGTCCTGATAAGCTGATCTGAAAACCAGACCAGCTACCTGATAACCTGATCTGATAGCTGATACCTGATCTGAAAACCAGAGCAGGTCATGATAAGCTGATCTGAAAACCAGACCAGGTCCTGATAAGCTCATCTGAAAACTAGACCAGTTACCTGATAACCTGATCTGATAGCTGATACCTGATCTAATAGCTGATAGGTCTTATTTGCTAAACATGGATGAGAAAATTTTAAAACAGTTGATGTTGACAAGAAATGTCTTGAAGAAAAACCTTCGTAGTATAAAAACTGGTGAAATAGATAGATGTGGGCTAGAAAAGATATATTTAAACCTGTAACAGAACCTCTCAAAGAATTCATAAATAGTTCTAGAAATATTGAAAGAATTCACAAGAAAGAAGAAAGTATAATCAAAATAGAAGCTGAAAATAATATAAGTTTAAAGCCATCAGTCAATATAGAGACAAGTACACCGAAGAATCTTTCAGAAGGAACAATATTTGATGATATCATCTTATTTAATGATGCTAATACTGAGAATGATGATGAGGATGATGAAGATGATTTTTACTCATAGACTTCCAATTCTGAAGACACTTATACTCATTTATCAGTCTTGGAAGGAAGAATTGAATTAGATACAAACTATGGCCCACATTAAGATTTGAATAATGAAGGGAAGTTTGGTTATAGTAACCTAAAACTAAATGAAGATAAAATATAAGTTGATGGTCAAATATAGGCTTTAATAGTAGCTTTATTTTCTTTAATGATTGATAACACAGTACAACAGCCAATCTGGGGGGTGAGAAATTCCAAGTCAGGGTGATGGTACTAGGTCAGTATAGTAAAACCCTCAAAGGGTTTGGCGTTCGTAAGTGTCAGTTTTTTTTTATGACCTTTTAAATTTTTTCTTTTTCACTTGTCCGGTTTTGATGAAACAAATTTAGAAAAATTAAGAATTACAATTTCTCTAACCTGTTTCTATACCGTTTTCCTATATGTGCAACACTTTCGAAGTTAATAATAAATTTGTGGAGGCAACAAAATATTTTTTTGCCTAAAAATTTAAATATTTTTTTTTTAAATTCATAAAAAATCCAAAATGGAAAAAAGTGCCAAAACTAATTACTTTCGAGTAAAGTCACATAACTCATGAGCAAAAAACACGAAATTAATAACACTTGATCCTTTTTTCCGTTTTGGATTTTTTATGAATTTAAAAAAATAAAATTTAATTTTTAGGCAAAAAAAATATTTTTTTGCCTCCACAAATTTATTTTTAACTTCGAAAGTGTTGCACATATAGGAAAACGGTATAGAAACAGATTAGAGAAATTGTAATTCTTAATTTTTCTAAAATTGTTTCATCAAAATCGGACAAGTGAAAAAGAAAAAATTTAAAAGGTCATAAAAAAACTGACACATACGAACGCCAAACCCTTTGAGGGTTTTACTATACTGACCTAGTACCATCACCCTGACTTGGAATTTCTCACCCCCCAGACAATAATCCCAAAAATGTTCCACAGTGTAATAAAACATGGAAATACTATTAGAAATTTGATTTTGAAAACTATATAAAATATATAATTTCTACTAATACATGGATAGAGAATCATCATCATTCACTGACGGAGAATGATGTTATCAGTAAATTGTTTCTGGAAACTCAAATCGATAAACTATAGGACAAATTAATAATACAGCTTAAGGAATTAATATAATTCAAGTATAGATTAAAATGCAAATTGATGGAGTACAACGTGAAATACAATTAGAGATAGAAGATAGTTATAAAATTGAAAAAACACATACTAAAAATTAAATCATCTTTTGAAAAAACAAATTGAAGAGCTGAACAATAAAATTTATAGATTGGAAAATTAACTACATGATAGCATAATAGAAATTAAAATAGAAAAATTGATTATTGTAGACTCTAAATGATTCATTCTCAAAGTTTCTGTGGTCAATACCGTTGAAAATAAAAGTTGCACTCGAAAAAACCTAGGCTGTGGAAAATATTTTTGAAATGTTACGAGTACCAAAAAACTTACAAATGGATGATTGTAAAGAATTTTTTAATAGACACTAGAAAATTCATGCATAAGCAGAATATTAAACATTACTTAGTACGAAAACATCAATAGTAGAATGATTTAATAGATCATCCAAAGGAATTATGTGATGATGGTTCATATAAGTGTATTGAAATATACAAAGAATTACTTAATGTACTCGTATACAATATAAAAGTTCATCTCACTATTTAAATGTTTCCGATTAAAGTTAACTCAAGAAATGAGAAAAAGCTGCTAAATATAATAATTTGAAGATGAATAAAATGTTGAAATTTAATGGAAGTAAAAAAAAAATAAAATTAAACAGGAAAAATCTAGTTTGGTTTGTATTTTTGAAGGAATGATTAGGAATGTTAGGTTTTAGGAAACATAATTAACTTAATTTACTGGAATTTTCTAAACTTGTTGGTCTGTATGAAATATTGTGAAAACGTTAGCGTTCAAAATGAAGTTTAACACAGTGCAATATTCAGCAACACATCGTATTATCACTTTTTATAGTAAAAGTTGTACATTTTCAATTTCGAAAGCAGTAGCACACAAAATTTAAAAATCTGAATCTGGGCTTATTATAATATATCTTCACTCTGTTCATTTCTATAGCTATCAGACCTTTAGAAAATATAGATAAACTAAGCAAATTGGACTTTGATATCCAATCTTTAAGAATATCCAATCTGTGTATGAGAATTAGTATCAGACAAACTTACTGAATAAATATGGACTTCAACTGGAATCATGTTGAAGCATACATAAATTGTAAAATGCATTGTAAACATATCTTACTTTATATCTGTATCTGTATGAGTATCAAATAAATTTACAGAAAAAATATTGAAAGCATGCCGAAGCATGCAAATTTAAAAGAATTCCTTACGTCACACAATTTTGTAAGCAAAGAAATTTTAGGACTCTGCGCTAAATGAAATACATAAGTGTGTATCTACTTTGTAAGAGATTCAAAAGAGCGAAATTGTAAATTTTAATAGTATAGATTTTTAATTGAAACACCACTACATGTCGGACCCTCTCGTCACTATCGATAGAAGCATGCTAAGGAAGGTGATGAGAAACTTGTTTGTAATCATTAATCTGTAGACAGCAATTGTATCTGAATCAACCCAACTCATGAATGAAATGTATACAGATATGGTTGATGGTGATGAGGACCTTTTTTATGTGAGAAATGATTACATTTGAATGTGATACAACCCAGCCTACGTCAAAAATAACTTCAAGGGGGTCAACCAGCAAACCTCATGTAGAAAAACTAGATGTAAAAATTCTCTCAAACATAGATATTCTAATGTTTCTGACACTATGAAAACACCGACGGTGAATTGATTGTGGAGGTAACTGAGTTATTTGAGATCGATTTTCTAGAATAGTTGATTATTAGACATGTATTTCTTTGTAGATAAAGTAATTTCTCTATACATACATACATATATTTATCTATATGTATATATGAATACATTTAAAAATTACACAAATATTCTCTTTTTCAAATAGTAAAATCTGAAAAAATAGTAGTGACACATTAAAAGAAAAATATTATTAAAAAGAGAGACTGAGTGATCAACTGATACGTACACTTTGTCTGACAGGTAAATAAAGCGCACTTAAGAATATCAGAAATATATGCACAATACGCTGAACTTTAATAACATGAGAAAAAAACATCATCTAGAACATCAAATAAAAGCCATAGGCGAGTAACCTTCATAAGATAAACATATACCTTATTAATGAAAACATATTATTAGTATGAAGTAACACAATTTGAGGAATTAAAATTTTAAAATTTAATTGTCCCTTAACGCTGACAAAGAGTAGACCGATATGTTGACATAGAAAGTCATCTTGTATACTAGAGGAACCGTTGAGAGGCCAGACCTAAATGGTAAGAAAACGATTTCGTTTTCTGTTGATCGCTATTCAAGAAGAAAACAAGTTTCCTCATTATGATTTAACTAATTTAAAAGTACATTTAAATTCAGTCTCATATCGAAATGATGATCTAAACATAAAAATTAAAAATAAACGTGATGCAATTCTATATTATAAATATGTACTCGTATCTAAGATTCCAACAAAGCTACTATATGAAAGAATCTCAAGCACTTACAAATGCACTAAAGTTTAAGATAAAAGTTCCTTTTATTCAATAGCGGCCCAATTGATATAGAAATTTAATATCAAACATCAAGCAAGGACCTCAGCTACTGCATTTTTACTGATGATCGAATAATAGAAAGTCCGGAAAATCTTATAAATTAAGTAATATGAATGAAAAAATGGTTTTAATATACGAGTAAGATTTCGAATGATTTTCATTACAAAAAGAAGTAGCGGATGTTTCAACAATAATGAGTATAACAATTTCATTATAAAACCCACCATTTGATTTTAAATGTTTATCAATAAAAAAGGAAAGAAAAGCAAAGTGGTTAACAAAAAACTATCCTCACCTAAACTGGACTGCTGGATCAGTTTCAATTCAAAGCGTTTGTCATTTTTTAAAAGCCAATGTAAGATGTTCTAAAATATATGTAAAAGGTGAAGAAAAAAGACGATAGTTGGAAAAAATTTTACACCGAGAAATTTCTAACGTTGACTATATAGGCTACGTCAACTTTAAACAAATGGAAATAAAATACATATATTAAATATTTATACTATAGTTACTACAACTAGAGAGGAATTCAATTTTACTTAAAACAGAAATCCTCACAAACTTATAAGTAAATACATCTAAAAATTAAAAGAAAGTTTTTTAATTTAAAATAAAAAAAACTATGGAGATATTTCAGATCTATACACAAAAGACCAGACGAATATTTACATCAGCAATAAAAGACCGCACATGACCAAAAAAAAAATTTACTTAAACAGGGAGCCACAAACTTATTTGTATGTACATACATACATAAAATCAATTTGTAGATCCATATGTACATAATTTTAACTATCACACTTACATATATACATCATGAAAACATACAAACCGTTCTCCAAGCTATTGACGCTTGAAGACGAAAGTCGAAGAAGACAAATGTACTTAAATAAACAAACTTATCACACACCAGTCAAACTTTATCGCGCATACACACATACACACACAAAATCCCCACGATCGTACACAAGAATTTTGCAAAATCTGAAATTAATATTTATACAAATATAAAAAAATTTCTGACCGACAGACTTTAAGACTGGACAAATTTAAGCTTGATAAAATATAAAGCAATCTCATCCTCCAATATGAAAAACATACTAGGATTAGGGAAGTTCAGATATATGATAATATTTTCTAGGAAAAAATTTTCATTTGAGAAACAATTTATTTCTACGTACATATAAATACTAGGGTGAAAAAATCACATTCACAAGCACATACTAAAATTCATTTACGAAAAATTAAACCTATTTCAACAACGCCCCTGCCCTCAGAAATCACAGTCAGCCTAAAGTTCTTACAGATATACATACACAAAATCTCAAGGTAACATACAATCTATCAATCTCAACAACCTAAATCACGATCAGCCTTAAACTCATATAGACATACATACACACAAATACGTATACATATACATGAACACCTTCACCTCACCTCTCATGATGAGTCTTAAAGTCTTACATATATACACACAAATTGCGCGGTTATATATTACATGAACACTTCGCCCCTCATAAATCACGCTAAGCCTTAAATTTCCTATAGATATACATACACAAATTCTCAAGGTCACATACAATCGATCAATCTCAACAATCCAAATCACGATCAGCCTTAAACTCCTACAGACATACATGCACAAAAATTCCTACATACATATAAACACCCAAATTCTTATAGATATATATTACAGTAACACCGCCCGCCTATCTCAAATCAAGGACAGCCTTAAACTACTACATATACATACATTCACACACACACATGCACACATTCTATCTATCACAGCAACACCCTCCCCCACCTCAAATCACAATCAGCCTCAAACTCCTACGAACATACATATACACAGATTCCCACGGATACGTATTACATGAACACTCTCACATCGCCTTTCATAAATCACAGATAGCCTTAAACTCTTACAGACATACATACATACATACATACATGTACACAGATTCCCACGGATACATATTACAACAACTTCCCGCCCTCCACCAGTCGATCTACCGCAAATACACCCCGCCGCCCACCAAGCACAGCTTGGCTTAAATTCCAACAAGCATAAACGTCACCGAATTCCCACGGTTACATATTACAAAACACCCTCACCTACCCAAATCACGGTCAGCCTTAAGGTCTCACAATCTAGACACACCCCGCCCTCCACCAAGCACAGCCAGACTTCAATTCCTACAGCTAGACACACCCACAAATCTTCCGTCGCCATTAGGAAAAATCATTTTTATGATTTTCCCGTCGGCATTTGGAAAAAATAAACATGTTTTCCCGTCGGCATTTGAAAAAAATAAACATATTTTCCCGTCGGCATTTGAAAAAATAAACATGTTTTCCCGTCGGCATTAGAAAATCATATACATATAAAAGGTTCAAACCTATAAACCCCCTTAATGTATTCCCACAAAATATTCCGCGCACAAGTTCCTACGGTCATACATACATACATACATACACTCAATATAAACAAAAAACAGTTAATGTAAACAAAAAACACAATTTCTCAAATTTCAGACAAATTTCAGCAAAATTTCAGCAAAATTTCAGCAAAATTTCATTCTAGAATTTTTAGAAATTTCACACAAATTTCACAATTTTAATCGGCGCCAGGATCGGCAATTCCCTACTACTTACAGCCTGTCTGACATGTAGACGAAGCATACTTAAACATAGGAGAAATATGTATACAATACGCTAAACTTTAATACCATAAGAAAAACAAAAAAATATATCATCTCAATCATCAAATAAAAGGCATAGGTGATCACCCTTCATAAAATAAACATATAGCCTATTAATGTAAACATATTATCAGTATGAAGTAACACAATTTGAGGAATTAAATTTTTAAAATTTAATTGTTCCTTAACGCTGACAAAGAGTAGACAGAAATGCTGACATAGAAATTCATCTTGTATACTAGAGGAACCGTTGAGAGGCCAGACCTAAATTGTAAGAAAACGATTTCGTTTTCTGTTAATCGCTATTCAAGAAGAAAACAAGTTTCCTCATTATGATTTAACTAATTTAAAAGTACATTTAAGTTCAGTCTCATATCGAAATGATGATGATCTTAACATAAAAATTAAAAATAAACGTTATGCAATTCTATATTATATGTACTCGTATCTAAGATTCCAACAAAGCTATTATATGAAATAATCTCAAGCACTTCCAGATGCACTAAAGTTTAAGATAAAAGTTCCTTTTATTCAATAGCGGCCTAATTGAATAAAATTTTAATTTGAAACAGTAAGCAAAGACATCAGCTTACTGCATTTTTATTCATGATCGTATAATAGAATATATACCCATCAAAAAACAAGTTCGAAAAGTCTTGTAAATTAAATAATATGGAAAATAACATAATTTTTATAGACGTACAAGGTTTCAAAACTAATTCAAACGATTTCATCGCAAAAGAAGTAGGGATTGTTTTCAACAATTATGAATATGACAATTTCGTTATAAAACTCCCTTTTGATTTTAAATGTTTATCAATAAAAAAAATAAAAAAGTAAAAAGAAGCAAACTGGCTAACAAAAAACTATCGTTAGCTAAGCTGGACTACCGAATCAGTTTCATTTAAAAATGTTTATACATTTATAAAAGGCAATGCAATATATTCTAAAATAAATGTAAGACGTGCTGAAAAACGCGGTGGTTAGAAAAAATTTTACACCAAAAAATTTCTAACGTTGACTATTTAGGCTGAATCAATTAAATATATGAAATATATATATTATAGTTACTATATATTACTATGGAGTATGTATCTTAAGGAATTCAGTTTTACTTAAAACAGAAAATCTACACAATCTTCTAAGTAAATACAGATAGAAAATTAAAGCAACGTTTTTTAATTTCAAATAAAAGAACTATAGAGATATTTCACATCTATACACAAAAGACCAGGCGAATATTTACAATAATAAAAGAACGCACATGACAAAAAAAAATGTATTTAAACAGTTAGCCACAGACTTATTTGTATGTACATACATACATACATAAAATCAATTTCGAGATCCATATGTACATATGTACACATATTCTCAAATTTCTTACCCATGCTCAAGTATTTATTGAATTTTAACAATCACACTTACATATCTACATCATGCAAACATACAAACCGTTCTCCAAGCTATTGACGCTTGAAGACGAAAGTCGAAGAAGACAAATGTACTTAAATAAACAAACTTATCACAGACCAGTCAATCTCTATCGTGCATACACACATACACACACAAAATCGCCACGATCGTACACAAGAATTTTGCAAAATCTGAAATTAATATTTATACAAATATAAACAAATTCCTGACCGACGGACTTTAACACTGGACAAATTTAAGCTTGATAAAATAAAAAGCAATCTCATCCTCCAATATGAAAAAACATACTAGGATTAGGGAAGTTTAGATATATGATAATATTTTCTAGCAAAAAATGTTCATATGAGAAACAATTTATTTCTACGTACATATAAATACGAGGTTGAGAAAATCATATACACACACATACTAGAATTCATCTACGAAAAATTAAACCTATTTCAACAATGCCCCTCCCCTCACAAATCACAGTCAGCCTAAAGTTCTTACAGGTATACATACACAAAATCTCAAGGTAACATACAATCTATAAATCTCACAACTGACATCACGATCAGCCTTAACCTCATGCAGATATACATGCACAAAACTTCCTACAGACTTATAAACACCCAAATTCTTATAGATATACATTACAATAACACCGCCCGCCTACCTCAAATCAAGGACAGCCTTAAACTCCTACATATACATACATTCACACACACACATACACACATTCTATCTATCACAACAACACCCCCCCCACCTCAAATCACAATCAGCCTCAAACTCCTACAAACATACATAGACACAGATTCCCACGGACACGTATTACATGAACACTCTCATCTCGCCTTTCATAAATCACACACAGTCTTAAACTTCTGCAGACATACATACATACATGCACACAGATTCCCACGGATACATATTACAACAACACCCCGCCCTCCACCAGTCGATCTACCTAAAATACATCCCGCCCCCCACCAAGCACAGCTTGGCTTAAATTCCAACAGGCATAAACGCCACCGAATTCCCACGGTTAGATATTACAAAACACCCTCACCTACCCAAATCACGGTCAGCCTTAAGCTCTCCACCAAGCACAGCAGTAGTAGGGGAATGGGCATTCTGGGACAATTAAACTTGTGAAATTGTGGGCTGAAATTGTTAAATTGTGGCTGAAATTGTTAAATTTGGGTAATTAAAATTTGAAAATTTTAAAATTCTTGGAAATTTGATACCTACGAGGGTGGTTCAATAAGTCCGTCCGATTTTTTGTTTACATAAGGAGTTTTTTTTATTATTACTACATACGAGGGCGGTTCAGTAAGTCTTGTTTTTTATGACCGTGGGAATTTATATGTATGCATGTTTGTGGGGTGGATTAAGGGGTTTCATAAGATTAAGATTTCATAAGTATACATGTATGCCGACGGGAAAATCATGAAAATGATTTTTCCTAATACCAACGGAAAAGTCAAGAAATGATTTTTCCTAATACCAACGGGAAAATCATGAGATGATTTTTCCTAATACCAATGGAGGGAGTTGTGAAACTTAATTTTTCCTAATGCCGACGGCAATACATGATTAATTTTTCCTAATGCCGACGGCAATGCATGATTATTTTTTCAAATGCCGACGGCAAAACATGATTATTTTTCCTAATGCCGACGGCAATGCATGATTATGTTTTTCAAATGCCGGCGGCAATGCATGATTACTATATTTCTTAATGCCGACGGGAAAATGATTTTTCCAAAGGGAAAATTGCCAGTGTTGCCAGACTGTATAAATTTGTTATCGTAATACTATATCAGTAATATCAGAGAAAATATATTTGATGAATACTAGGCGATTCTCATATGAATCGTGGGAATGTGTATGTGTGATTTCCTCACGCTAATAAATTGTTTATAAATAAAATAAATTGTTTATAAATAAAATGTTCTCATGTATGTGAACACCCTAAAATGTTCTCATGTATGTGAACCCCCCTAATGCTTGTGTGTGGGTGGTCCAGCTTGATTGTCGATGGTAATTGTATATTGTGTTTATTTGTTTAAGAAATATATTTGTATGTATGTATGTATGTATGTATGTATGTATGAATGTATAAATGTATGTATGCTTGTATGAATGTATAAATGAATGTATGAATGTATAAATGTGCGATCGTGGGAACTTGTGCGTGGAATATTTTGTGCTTGTGTAGAATACATTTATATTTTGCAACGTAGTCATTTTCTTTGTCTACAATTCTATTAAAGCAGAGGATTTTCAACTAAGTACAGTCATCAGCAGAGAAACAAAAAGTAAAAATTATGAATGCCGCAAGGCTACTGCTACTAATTTTCGTATAAATACGCCAACTTTTATAACCAACACATCAGTACTTTATTGTATTTACAAGTAGTATCATCAGCAATTGTGTTAAATTCAAATATAAATTCTATAAACTAATTAAAAATGAGTTCTTCTGGATATATGTGTAATAGATGTCATAAGGTATATAAATACCAAAAGTCCTTTTTGGACCATGTTAAAAATCATAGTGTGCAGGATCAAGAGATCGTAAGCCGGGACAGAAATCAAGAGCAACCGCAGTCATCTCTTCAAAATCATCAACAGCATCTAAATACATTTCATCATCAGCAACAACCCTCTTTACAGTACCCCCAATATCAACTACCAATGAATCATCAACAATACGGTATGCCTAACTGTTACCCTACATCAATGTCATGGAATAATCAGTTTTTGGGATCAGGAGTACCAATGCAATATGAGTATCCAAGTTACAATTATAATCCCGTCACACCAGATAATCAAATGCAGCAGTATTCTAATTTGATGCAATGGCAACCTCTTACTTATCATCAACAAGAGCAGCAGCAGCAGCAGCACCAGCAGCAACAACAACAACAACAAGCTCAACAACAAAGTGTGGATATCCTTGGAGGGACCTTATACAACGATGCTATGGACATAAGTTTACCGGAAAGTGATGGAGAATTAGATGTAGAAGAAATAGGAGAATAAACTCTGCCAACTCCAATGAGTACTCCCCATGTCAGGACAGAAGAAGATAATGTGAGATATTATAAAATATCGAAAGCCTTCAAAAATCATATCGCCACATATGCAATTCTAAATAAAAAAGACCAACTTCTCTTGGAAGAGTTTATTAAGGAAAACAAAAATATTTTTATGGAGAGACTTCAAATGAATTTAACTAAACATACAATAATTAAATTTCATGTGAGTATTGTGGCCGAGTATATAAAAATTGTTGGAGAGGAATTGGAGTTGTGCATAATATCACATGTAGCCAAAATGAGTTTACTGACAAAGGCAGACAATATATTGGGTGTTTTTTATTGAGGTATAGAACTTTAAGTTGGCATCACTTTTTTAACTGGCGGCCATTTTGTCAGCTGTCAAGTGATTAATATTTAGTTTGGTTTGCCATTTCATCATGAACAGGTTGACAAAAGAACAACGCTTGCAAATCGTGCAAATTTATTTCGAAAATAATGGTTCAGTTCGCGAAGTTTACTGCAAGCTCCGTCCATTTTATGGTCGACATAATCGTCCATCAGAGCAATTAATTCGGTTAACCATGGATCGTTTTCGCACTACGTTTACTCTATGTGATAATACGCATCCGCACAGTGCGCACCGAAGAAACAATTGCCGCTGTAGAGCAAAGTGTTGAAGAGGACCCGAATGAATCGATTCGCCACCGTGCACAGCAATTGGAGCTTTGTCTATGACTATTTTGTTCCCGAATTGGATGGCATGAATGTGGATGAGTTGTGGTTCCAACAAGACGGCGCTACATGCCACACAGCGCACGTCACAATCGATTTATTGAAGGAAACATTCGATGAGCGCATAATTTCGCGGAATGGACCTGTCAATTGGCCACCAAGATCGTGTGATTTGACACCATTGGATTATTTTCTTTGGGGATATGTGAAGTCGCTCGTCTACGCCAACAAACCAGAAACGTTAGGGGACTTGGAAGCAAACATTATTGGCGTTATTGCCAACATACGGCCCCATATGCTCGAAAAAGTGGTTGAAAATTGGACCTGTAGAATTGGCTTTATTCGAGCCAGCCGCGGCGGCCACATGCCCGAAATCATATTTAAACGTTAATGGCATAAAATTATCCTTCCAATAAAGCCAAATTGATGGACATTAAAACGATTTTCTTGTGTTTTATTTCAATTCGAAGTTCTATACCTCTAAAAAAAACACCCTGTAGAAGAAATATTACGTAAACAGGTTGAGGAGATTTCAACCAAAATGTCCGAATTTGAAGAGCGAGATTCTGGTTGGACCTTGTCACGCATAGTCCGAGCTGAAATCAACATCAACAAATCGTCGCTCGTCAAAGGCTCGAATTGGATATCCACACCTCAAAAATTAGAAGGAAGAAAAGCTTGCATCAACATAGAAAACAGCGATGCATATTGTTTCAAGTGGTGTCTGATTGCTGCAATGGATACGACGAAATACGATCGACCAAAACGTTGTAGTTCTTATAACATCCCTGACATTGCTGCACAGACGATTGTTACGCGAAATGGTGTAGCGTTAAATTTCAAAAATTTAAGCTACCCATTAGCACTTAACAAAATCAAAGAGTTTGAGGCAAACAATCCGACTATGAGTGTAAACGTATTTGGGTATGATGAGGGAGCAGATCAGATCATTGGTCCTTATTATGTGACCAAGGACGAGAAAGTGAACCACGTCAACTTACTACTTTTAGAGAATGCTGCAGGTCATCACTACATATTGATAAAGAATATATCAAGGTAAGTTAAAAAAATATACAACTTTTTTTATTTTAAGGATACAAATACTTGTTTTTTATTTATTTTTTATCATTCACAGGCTTTTAAGGAATCAGATAACGCAGCACCATGATAAGCTACATTTGTGCAACAGCTGTCTCCAGTACACCCATAACGAAACTGGAATGACAAATCATAAGGCGGAGTGCGGTAAAATTGTTACAACTATGCCATCAGGTCCGGATGCAATTCTGAGCTTCAAGGGACATCAAAGAAAAATGGATGTACCCTTCGTGGTATATGCAGACTTCGAATGCATCTTGGAAGAAGTTAGTAATAGTGTAAGTAATAAAACTAGTCTAGTCAAAAAGCACACTCCTTGTGCATTTAGCTATTATATTAAGTGTCTCCATAGCAATAAGTTAGATAAATTAAGGATATACACAGGAAAAGATGCCTCAAAAAAATTTGTATCATATTTAATTAAAGACTGTGAGGATATATACAATAGTCACTTAGTAAATAATAGACAAATGGATACTTTATCCCCTTCTGATATTTATAATTTTTATAGTGCTGTGAATTGTCATATTTGTCAAAAATTTCTATGTAAAGATCGCTTTAGAGATCATTGTCACATTAGTGGTAAATATAGAGGTGCAGCCCACAATAACTGTAATTTAAATTACCAAATTCCCAAGTTTATACCAGTTTACTTTCACAACTACTCAAATTATGACTCACATCTTTTTATTAAAGATCTAGGTGAAATTTCAATGCAACTGAAAGTACTCCCTCTCAATAAGGAACTTTATATATCCCTCTCCCAATTTACAGAAATGAGTGATGGCCATAAGCTTGAAATAAGATTTCTTGATACAATACGCTTTATGGCCGAGAGTTTGGAATCATTAGCCTGCAATTTGTCGGATAATGATTTCAGAACTATAAGGTCCTTATTTCAGTCAGAAAAAGAATTTCAGCTTATTAAGAAAAAAGGTATTTTCCCGTATGAGTACCTAGATTCATTCCAAAAATTAGATGAGTGTCAGCTGCCTTCACGCAGTGATTTCTTTAATAAGTTGAACAATAAAGAGTGTTCTTTAGAGGAATACTCACATGCTGAAGAGGTATGGAATACTTTTGGTTGCAAAACTATGAAAGATTACATGGAACTTTACTTAGAAACAGATGTACTCTTACTGACAGATATTTTCGAGAACTTTAGAAAAGTTTTTAAAGGTATTTATGAGCTCGATCCATGCCAATATTATACAGCACCTGGCCTTTCCTGGGATGCAATGCTCAAATACACAAAAATTGAATTAGAATTATTGACAGACATAGACATGTACAATTTTATGAAAAAAGGTATACGTGGAGGGATTGTACAGTGTAGTCAAAGATATTCGAAAGCGAATAACAAATATTTGGAAGATTTCGATAAAGAGAAGCCCTCAGAATTTCTCGTCTATTTAGACGCTAACAATTTGTATGGTTGGGCGATGTCGGAATATCTTCCTCATGGTGGGTTCAGATGGTTATCGCAAGACGAGCTGAATCTGGACCCAAACAGCATAGCTGACAATGGAACAGACGGTTATGTATATGAGGTCACGTTGGATTATCCCTCTCATTTACACGACTTGCATAATGACCTTCCTTTTTGCGCTGAAAATAAAAAAGTTATGCAAGCGAAGTATAGCAAGTTGATAACCGATTTCTCTACAAAGCAATCATACGTGATACACTTTAGAGTTCTTAAACAGTGCTTAGAATATGGCTTAGTTTTAAAGAAAACTCATCGTATTCTAGCATTTAAACAATCTCCATGGTTAAAAGGCTATATTGACCTAAATACCAGACATAGGGCCACTGCTAAAAATGCTTTTGAAAAAAATTTTTTCAAACTACTTAATAATGCAGTGTATGGTAAAACCATGGAAAATGTGGATAAGAGGAGAGATGTTAAAATTGTTAATAGTTGGGAGAGAACGAATCGGAACCATTTGGGTGCCCAAGATTGGATATCAAAACCAAATTTTCATAGTTTATCTATATTTTCCGAAGATCTGGTAGCAATCGAAATGACTAGAGTCAAAACCTGCTACAATAAACCAATTTACTTAGGATTTTGTGTACTCGAGCTGTCCAAATGGAAAATGTATAATTTCCATTACGGGTACATGCAACCTAAGTTTAAGACAAAACTCTCATTGAACTATATGGACACGGACTCTTTTATATATTCAATAAAAACGGACGACTTTTACGCTGACATCAAAAATGACATACAAGAACAATTTGATACATCGGACTATCCTACAGACAATATTTATAATTTTCCACTAGTAAATAAAAAAGTCATTGGTATGATGAAGGATGAAAATTGCGGTAAAATAATGACAGAATTTGTTGGACTGCGATCAAAAATGTACTCATTCAGTGTACAAAATCAAAATGACGTTAAAAAATCGAAGGGGGTAAAGAGAGCCATATTAGATAAATATAGTTTAGCTACTTATAAAAATTGTTTATTTAATAAGACTAATGTGTATGATAATATGTTAACATTTAAATCTAAGCTACATCAGATATATACTAGTCAACTAAATAAGGTAGTCTTAAGTTATGGAGACGATAAGAGAAAAATTAGATCAAATAACATTAATACATATGCATGGTATCATTTTCGTATTAAGGAAACTAACCCTGAATACGAACTTGATATGTTGCTAGATGAGATTGCTAGAATGCAAGAAAATTGTTAAAATTAATTAATTTTTAGTTAATTTTTAAATTGTAAATAAAATCATATTCATTAAGAAAAATTGTTGTATATAAAATCCTATTCATTAAGAAAAATTGTTGTATATAAAATCATATTTACTAAATAAGAAAAATTATTGTAAATAAAATCCTATTTATTTTTTAAGAAAAATTATTGTACATATCTATATGAATTTTTTAGAAAAAAATTTAAATAAAATATTGAAAAAAGAATGAAATGGTGTTTATTTCTTTATTGGCTTTACTTCGTTGGATCAAACAGTTTTTGTTTTTGCTTATATGTAAATTCTTGTTTTCATATTGCTTAAACATGCACAGTCTTGTCTTCACATAAATTAAACATGCACAATCTTGTTTTCTTTGAGAGGTTCTCTAAAAGAGAAATTGAATTTCACAATATTGTGAAATTCCATTAGATATTTTTATAAAGAGACACAATTAAGATAATCGGATAAGTCCTTATATTTTTCACTACATACAAGTTTCTGTTATTTTCTATTCGAACAGATGATTCATAATTTTCCTTTAGAAAAAATAATACAAAACAAGGAATATTTTAATAATACAATTTTATTTTATTTCTGTTAATAATACCATTTAATTTAATTTCTTAAATATTTTATTTATAATGATGGAAACATTTCATAGTATCCAATTATTAGATGTTCTAATATACTTTTCCGTAAAAAATATATTGTACATCTACAAGTATCAGGTCCTTCCTCACACTTCGGATCGTACCATGGGCAGTTTCCAAAATGCCCTTCTGTGTTGTCTTCGTCTTCTATTACGCCATATTCTTCGTTCTCATCCAGCATATTTTGGAAAAATTTTATCATCTCCCAATGATCGAAAAGCCTGAAGCTTTCAAAATCTCTTATAAATTGGTTTAGAGTACGTCTAATTTGGCTCATTTTATTTGCTGATAAATGAATGATGAATGTTGGAAGGTTTTTTTAAGACTAATTTGTTCTTTAAATTTTTCAAATATCTATACTGTCATCGCTATTCCATATTTCTTTTTAGCACTCTATCTCTCTCTATAACTATCTCTTTCTCTCTATCACTATCCCCCACTTATTCACTATTTCACCATAATTATTTCCGATTAGCCTTCTTGAAGTCATCATCGCTACTTTTAAGATAATTTCCAGTTAAACATTCAAAGTGAGAAGAACTAAATAAAAAAATGGACTCCACAACAAATCTAATTTCAAAATTTAATTCTCTAAACAACAAAACCTTAATCCACGTAAAGGAGCTTGACACGTCCATGAAATATACTATTCGAAATGTGGAACGTGTAACAACAAAATATGGAGCAACACTAAAAGTTGAAATGGATAAACATATAATGTTCCTGCCTAAACGATATAATACTTTAACAGATGACGATATTAAAGATCTCTCGAGCGGATCATATTGCCTAAGTAGAGAAGGTGAAGAAACCCTAATCGTTGAGAATAAGCTGAGTGAATTTCTAATTCAAAATTCCCAATATCCTGTCTGGCAATAAATTATATTAATTACGTTTATTAAATTATGAATAAAAAGACATTAGAGAGTTTTGTAAAATATAAATGTTTGTGTTTTTATTTAATATTTTCAGTTATTTCATAAAGAAATTTAAGACATAAATGTCCACAGGTAAATGTATTAAAATTCTGATGTTGATTGTAGTTGTAGTTTATATTTGTACCAAGATATTTAACTACTTCTGAAGGAGATTGTAAGTTTCCAAAGCTGTCGAAATATTCTTTTTCATTGATGTTTTTATAATATGCTACCCAATGTGTACCAGGTCCTGTTGATACATCTAAATTGATTATTCCACATTCAATTTTCTTTGTTCGTTTTGGTAGAGTATTCAACATGAAAACACCTCTAAAATATGGAATATTTATAGAGAAACGTCTTAGGTCCACATCAGAAAGTGGTCTGTTGGGCAGCATCTCTAAGAGTTTTTTGATTCCTCTTTATGAACTAAACCATAACCCTTTTTATATGGTTTTAAGTAAAGTCCTTTTCCAACTGCTATAGATTCCATCGCTCTATTATGTCTAGTTGCTTCATCAAGTTGATTTTTAGCATTCTTTGTTGCATTTACAGCTTTAGCTATGGCAGCACCTCCAGTTGTTAGACTACCAATTGCACCCAGAGCAGTTAAAATCGGTATTAGAGGTAAAAAACCACCAATTTTTGGGACACGTATCACACGTGGTACTATAATTTGAGACTTTCTTCCTTTTAATGACTTGTTAATAGTTTTTCGTGCAATTTTAATAGCTGTGTTAATATCTAATGGTTTTTCTTTTTTTAGTATTTTTGATGCAGCTCTAATGATGTTCTAAATAGTGTTTTAACATTTAGTTTGTTCTTTTTTACATTTTTCTTTTTCTCCACACCCATACCAAATTTTGTTTTGGCTTTCATTGCGTTAGTAACCATATATGCAAATGATTTTTCAGCAAGACTACTATCTTTTGATAAAACTCGATCCCAAGCGGAGTTTTCAAGTATTTTATCAGCTTTATGTCTGCTACTTACATCCTTATTTTTGGAATAAGCAATATCGTGATTTTTACACGCAGAGTCCAATAAATTAATTCCTTTATCACCTCGATTTAAACGTTTTTGTAGTTTTGTTCCAGGTCCACAGTACTGATATCCAGGTAGATGAAGTTCAACAGGTAGAGAGTTTATTATTTTGTCTACTAGACCTCCTCCAACGACGGTGTTTTTATGACTAAAAGTTTTCTGATATCGTATAACCATATTATCTAATTTTTCCTATATAAGAGGTAATATATATGAAATGCATTTAGTTACAAAAATGCAGTTAGTAAAACAACATAAAAATATTTTAGTTCGTAATATTGATGATTCAGCGAACATCAGTTCAAAAATAAAGCATAGTCCTCTCTTACCAAATTCTATTCGTGCTCTAATAGTGGGACCATCAAATTGTGGAAAGACTAATGTTATGATTGGCTTGCTAGAAAGTCCTAATGGACTCAAGTTTGAAAACATCTATTTATACTCAAAATCTCTCTATCAACCTAAATATAAATACCTGAAGAAACTAATTTCACCAATTATAGGTATGGGGTATTTTATATTCACCGATAATGAATCAGTTATTCCACCTGACGAAGCTAAAACTAATTCAATTATGATATTTGATGATGTTGCATGTGAAAAGCAGAATAATATACGTACATATTTTTGTATGGGGCGACATAGGGATGTTGATTCATTCTACCTGTGTCAAACATATACAAGAATTCCCAAGCATTTAATAAGAGACAATGCAAATGTTATTATAATGTTTAAGCAAGATGAGACAAATATGAAGCATGTTTATAAGGATCATGTTGCCAGCGATATGAGCTATGAAAAGTTTCAAGAAATTTGTCGAGAATGTTGGAAGGATAAATATGGATTTTTGATGATAAGCAAAGATAACGAATTAAACGATGGTCGCTACAGAAAGCAATTTGACTATTTCATAACTATATAAGCAACTACTCATAAAAATTACCTCTAGTTATTAATCTAACTTTAAACTTGATACATCTATTTGATATAACCTCATCTGATACCTGATAAGCTGATCTGAAAACCAGAGCAGGTCCTGATAAGCTGATCTGAAAACCAGACCAGGTCCTGATAAGCTGATCTGAAAACCAGACCAGGTCCTGATAAGCTGATCTGAAAACCAGACCAGGTCCTGATAAGCTGATCTGAAAACCAGACCAGGTCCTGATAAGCTGATCTGAAAACCAGACCAGGTCCTAATAAGCTGATCTGAAAACCAGACCAGGTCCTGATAAGCTGATCTGAAAACCAGACCAGGTCCTGATAAGCTGATCTGAAAACCAGATCAGGTCCTGATAAGCTGATCTGAAAACCGGACCAGGTCCTGATAAGCTGATCTGAAAACCAGACCAGGTCCTAATAAGCTGATCTGAAAACCAGACCAGGTCCTAATAAGCTGATCTGAAAACCAGATCAGGTCCTAATAAGCTGATCTGAAAACCAGACCAGGTCCTAAAAAGCTGATCTGAAAACCAGATCAGGTCCTACTAAGCTGATCTGAAAACCAGATCAGGTCCTGATAAGCTGATCTGAAAACCAGATCAGGTCCTGATAAGCTGATCTGAAAACCAGATCAGGTCCTGATAAGCTGATCTGAAAACCAGACCAGGTCCTGATAAGCTAATACCTGATCTAATAGCTGATACCTGATCTAATAGCTGATACCTGTTATTTACTATTATTAAACATGGATGAGAAAATTTTAAAACAGTTGGTGTTGACAAGAAATGTCTTGAAGAAAAAGCTTCGTAGTATAAAAACTGGTGAAATAGATACACGTGAACAACTGAGAGATACATTTAAACCTATAACAGAACCACTCAAAGAATTCATAAATAGTTCTAAAAATATTAAAAGAATTCCCATAAAAGAAGAAAGTAAAATGAAGACAGAAGTTGAAAATAATACAAGTTTTAAACCTGAAAAAACATCAGTCAAGATAGAGACAAGTGCACCAAAGAAACTAGCAGAAGGAACAATATTCGATAATACCATCTTGTTTAATGATGTTAATACTGTGAATGATGATGACGATGATGAAGATGATTTTTACTCACAGACTTCCAATACAGAAGATACTTATACTGACTTATCAGCCTTGGAAGGAAGAAATGAAATAGATACAAACTATGGTCCACATAAAGATTTCAATAATGAATGGAAATTTGGTGATAGTAACCTCAAACTTAATGAAGATAAAATACAAGTTGGTGGTCAAATATGGGCTCTAACACCAGGACTATTTTCTCTAATGTTTCATAAAATACCAAAAAATTATGATAAATTTGAACTCGAAATCTATAAAAAGATTTTAATTACTACTAATGCATATAGAAGGGACTAAAAACCTGATGGTCAAATTAAGGGTACTAGAGGATATAAATACAAACATATTATTAAGAAATTTATTGACGAGAAAAACCAGAAGAATTTAAACGAATCAACAGGATCTAAGTCAAAAGGTAGTTATTTAGGTGATGGAATGATGGAATTTAACGTTCATAAGCCAAACTATATATACTGGGACGATCCAAATGAGTTAGTAGATCGTCTTCGACTACTGCTTGCATCACAAGGTGCAGGTCATACTAATCACAATAACGAGATTGTATCAAATTATTGAAGAACTACGTGAAGCAAATATAATACATTAACTTTAATAAAGTATATAAAGCATGTCTGTTGATAAATTTGGACACTATTTAAACGATACTAACAGCATAATTTCTTTGAAAAATGCACCTAAACTGCTGGGGTTCTTTATGGATACGAACAACAACATTGATGTCCAAAACAAAAGAATCAAAAATGTTGCAAAAGCTCTGGAGGAAAACGATGTTATCAATAAATTGTTTCTGCAAACTCAAATCGAAAAATTAGAAGAGAAATTATTAACATACTTTAAGGAAGATAATACTATAATTCAAGAAGATATTCAAATGCAAATTGAGGAGCTACAACGCGATAAAAAATTAGATATAGAAGAAAATTATAAAATTCAAAAACACATTCTACAAATTAAGACATCCTTTGAAGAACAGTAGGTTGTTTGTGGGGTTTCGCGACCATGATCCTCATACAAAATTTGGATCATGCCTACGCTACAGCCGGCATTTAAGTTAGTTGATTGGTTTGCTACATTGTGTTGTATGGAGTAGGGGTATGTTGTGTGAAAATCGACCATTACCGATGTTCTTTAGGTAGGGTGTCAAACCGCAAAGATGGTGTGACGATTGTAGGGTTTTGATTTTGTTGTGGATGGGGTGCGTGTGTGTATGTATGTATGTTTTTGAAAATATATGTATGTGTGTGTATGTTAGTTTATAAAAAGTTGATAATATTTGTAGCAAACGCAGGTGCAGTGGTTTCTATTGTTGTAAAAAGTTTATAATTAGAATTATAAAAATTTTACGTTTGTGATAAGAAATGAATATATGGATAGAAATGTTTTTTAAAATAAAACTATTTAACCACAAATATGTATTCTTTAACTGTAATTACTGAAAAAAAAGTTATATGTAAATCGTATACTCTAAGAAAGAGATTAAATACTGCATATGTTCAAATATATCATCATTCTTATTTCAACCACTTTTCTCTAACAACGTCTAAATAAAAATATTTATAAAAATGACTAAATTTATTTGTGAATTTTGTAAGAAAGAGTTCACTACAAATACAAATTTAAGGAGACATATTAGATTACATCATCAAGGGTCTTCCTCATCGTTTAAGTGTACAACGTGTAAGCTATATTTTTCAAACCGCGAGGAATGGGAACAACACTCTCATACTATATCAGACAGCGGTGCAATCAATATATATTGTGACAAATGTAGAACATATATATCAAATACTAAATGGCATTATCATATAAGAACAAATATGCATAAAACTAACAGTGCGGAAAAAACAGAGAAATATAATAACGATGACGGTAGTTTAAAGTGTATCAAGTCTGTATTCAATAATCGCATTATAACATATTTGATTGAAAATAGCAATGAAACTGATTTAATACCAGAAAACTTTCTGTATACAATTAGAGACAATGTCATGGAATTGTTATATAATGTGACACAGGAATATTCGAGTGTAAAATTTAATATTGAATTATTTTGCGAGTATATGTTGGTTAAGGAAGATCATGATACATGTATCATAGAAGTTAAATCGCATCAAACAAAAATGGTGATCCTAAGCATATCAACGACAAGTGATGACATTATTGACCTTTATAATGAACAATGTAATAATATAATTAAAAAAATGAGTGAATTTCAGGAACGTGATAGCGGATGGTCATTAATTAAAATATCACATCTTGAAATCAATGTCAACAAATATAAATGTATTAAAGGGTCACAATATATTCCATTACCTCTAACAATACAGAGAAAGTTTGCTTGCATCAATGTCCAAAATACTGATATATATTGTTTTAAGTGGGCTATAATATCAGCACTTTATCCAGTTGATTTGCATACCAATAGATGTTCATCATATAAAGTTAACAACATAAATGAAGAAATCATAACGCTTGAAAATAATATAATATTAAATTTTAAAAGTCTGCATTTTCCTCTACCACTTAATAAAATCAAAGTGTTCGAAAGTAAAAATCCTGATATAAGTATTAATGTGTTTGGATTGGGCGATGATAATAATATAGTCGGTCCATACTATTTTACTGTGCAGGAAAAATTCCAACACATCAATTTGTTGCTTTTGGAGGAAGGAGAAGGAAGATTCCATTATGTATGGATAAAAAATATATCAAGGTAATTGTAAAGAATATATATTCTTCAATAATTTTATACTAATTAAGTTTTTCTTTATATTTACAGATTAATTAAAAGTCAAGTAACGAAACATAAAACTATGGCATATGTATGCAATACCTGTTTAATACACTTCCATTCTCATTCATCATTAAACATACACAAACAGCATTGCAATAAAATGATAACTAAGATGCCAACTGAAGACAATAATTTAGTAAGTTTTAGGAATTTTAAAAAGCAAATGGATGTACCTTTTATAGTATACGCTGATTTTGAATGTATTCTAAAATCAGTTGATATTCAAAATTCTGCAAATATTAAATCTATACAAAAGCACATTCCATTTGCATACAGTTATTATATTAAATGTACATTTAACTCTAATTTAGATATATTTAGAATTTATAATGGTGTTGATGACGCACCTAATCATTTCTTTAAGAGTTTAGTTAAAGATATAAGATATATCTATAAGAATTATTTAAGTGTAGTAAAACCAATGAATTCCTTAACACCACTTCAACAGATCAGACAAATGGAGGACAAAATTTGTCACATTTGTGAATGTTTGCTATCTGTTGAAGATCGTGTGGCTGATCATTGTCATCTAACGGGTGAATATAGAGGTCCCGCACACAAAAAATGCAATTTAGAATTTCAAATTGCAAACTTCATTCCGATATTTTTTCACAATCTTTCGGCATATGATTGTCATTTGTTTATTAGAGAATTATCATGTATTAAAGGTGATATAAATATAATTCCTTTCAATAAGGAATTATATGTATCTATATCGAAAAGAATTTCGGTTAATGATTCCATTGATAATGATGTTGATAATGATGATGATGATGATGATGATGATGATAATGGTGATAATGATAAGACAATAGAATTACGTTTTCTAGATTCTTTTCGATTTATGCCGTCGAGCTTAGAAAAACTAGCTAGCTATTTGTCTGATGATGACTTGACGACAGTAAAATTAATCTATCAAACTCATAATGAATTCAGTTTAATGAAGCGTAAAGGTGTCTTTCCATATGACTTTCTTAACTCAGTTGATCGGCTGGAGGAAACACAACTACCACCGCGATCATGTTTCTTTAATAAACTTACAAATGAGTCGTGCAGTATAGATGATTATGAACATGCTGAAAATGTTTGGAATACATTTAATTGCAACAAATTGTTGGACTATCTTCTATTATATCTAAAAGTAGATGTTCTCTTGCTATGTGATATATTTGAAAATTTCCGTAAAGTTTGTAAGAAAATTTACAATTTAGACCCTTGTCAATATTATACTACTCCAGGCTTATCTTGGGATGCAATGTTGAAAACAACTAAAATAGAATTGGAATTACTAACAGATATTAACATGTACAATTTCGTTGTACGAGGTATTAGGGGAGGTATTGTTCAGTGTAGTAAACGGCACACCATAGTAAATAATAAATACGTTAATGATTATGATCCCACAAAAGAATCAAATTATCTAATGTATTTTGATGTAAATAATTTATATGGATATGCAATGTCGCAGTATCTTCCCTTTAAAAATTTTAAATGGTTTGAAAACGTTGAAGACTTTAATATACATGTAGTGGAAGAAGACTCAGAAATTGGTTACATATTAGAAGTAGACTTGGAATATCCAAGTACACTGCACGACCGTCATAGCGATTTTCCATTCTGTGCAGAAAATAAAAAAATTGGGGGCATGAAACAGCAAAAATTAATAACAGACTTAAACAATAAAACCAATTACATAATACACTATCGCAATCTGCAACAATGTCTTCAACATGGTTTGATTTTAAGGAAAATTCATAGAATTCTTCAATTTAATCAGTCAGATTGGTTGAAAAAATATATTGATATAAATAACTATCACCGAACATTGGGTAAGAATGTATTTGAACAGAACTTTTTTAAATTGTTAAATAATGCAGTATATGGGAAGACAATGGAAAATGTTGATAAAAGAAAAGATATAAAATTAGTATGTGAATGGGAGAGTAGGGGGAAGAGATTAGGAGCTAGAGCTCTTATTGCCAAACCTAATTTTCACAGTTGTCTGAAAATTCATGAACAAATGGTTGCGATTCAATTGAAAAGAGTACGAACTGTGTACGACAAACCCATTTACATTGGATTTTCTGTCTTGGAACTCTCGAAACATAAAATGTATAATTTTCACTACGAATATATGAAACCGAAATATTGTGAAAATATTAATTTAAATTATATGGACACGGACTCGTTTATATATGATATTAGAACGGATGATCTATACAACGATATTAGAAACGATGTACGAAATCAGTTTGATACATCTGGGTATCCGAAAGATAATATCTATAATTTACCGCTTGTCAATAAAAAAGTATTAGGAATGATGAAGGATGAATGTAATGGTAAAATAATTAAAGAGTTCATTGGTTTACGCGCTAAAATGTATTCAATTAAAATTGATGAGGAGGAAAAAGAAATTAAAAAAATTAAAGGAGTTAAAAAATGCGTAACCAATAGACTAACGATTAATGACTTTAGAAAATGTTTATTTGAAAAAAAAATGTACTATGATTCTATGTATGTATTTAGATCAAAGATTCATGAAATATATACTCAACACATTAGTAAATTAGCATTAAGTTATTTAGATGATAAGCGATTTATTAGAGATAATAGTATTAATACATATGCATGGGGACATTATGCAATAAATAGTCAACAACCATCATCATCATCATCATCATCATCATCATATCCCAATGAAAATGTATTAACATCATCTTCAAGTGATAATATTGTACAATAGTATTAAGTGATTTTAGATTATAAGTGAATATATATATATATATAACGTGAAAAAAACAATAAATAAATAAATAAATAAAGAATATCATTAAAATATTTTAGTTTGTTTTTATTTTAAACTATAGTCATCTATTGAATAGGAATTTTAAACACAAGTAATCACAATTTGTTTTTGTGTGAATAAAATTTAATCGTGCTTGTTCTTAACCTTACTCAACTAAGTTGATATAAAATTTAATCGTTTAGAAATAAAAAAAATCAAAACAAAACTTTTTTATATATTATTTTATTTTTTTGAGAATTTTATAATATAATAAAAATAAATCTCATATTGAAGTATATATAATATTATTGAAGTTCATCTTTATTGATCCAAGAATTATGTTGATTGGAAAATCCCAACCATTTTACGTACGCCTGGTGCCCCTTAGTTTTAATAACATTTTCAATCAAGTATGTATTTGGAAAATGTGTCTTTAATAGTTCATGTTCATAGAATCCACCAACAATCGGATTCCTTTGATAGTCTTCCAATAAATAGGTAATGGGGTTTGTGTTCTGTAAAGTACGAATTTTAAAAATTTCAGTTGTCCAGTTTGGAGTATATCCTTTTGAAAAAATATGTTTATATTTGCTAATTCGAACGTAATCTCCAACTTTTAGTTTACCAGATTTATATATTTTGGGATGATTATAGACTTGTTTTAGTATAGAACTTTCATTTTCTGCGTTAACAGACTTTGGTGTCATTCCAATTGTTCTATGCTTTTTATTATTATATTGATTAATTAAATCCTTGCATATATGTATCCATTGATAATTTCCTTGTAGACTAAAATTTTTCCACATCATTCCTTTTAGAGTTCTATTAAATCGTTCTACAATAGACGCTTTCATGATACTATATGTAGAGTAGTGGTTGATATTATGTTTTTTCATCAAGTTTTGAAATATTTTATTATAGAACTCTTTACCATTATCGGTTTGCAAGTTTTTTGGAATTCTCTTTAGCGAAAAAATAGATTGCATAGCATTGGTTATATCTTCACTACTTTTAGATTTTACAGGTACAGCCCAAGCAAACTTTGAAAATGTATCTATAACTGTTAAAATAAATCTATAGCCTTTGTTATATTTTGAGTAAGCACCCATTTCAACAAGATCTGCTTGCCAAAGATCATCAATTCCCTTGACCACCACTCGACGTCGAATGAAATTTCTACGTGCTTGCTTATGAAGCTCCTGAACCACTTCTTGTCGCTCCATTTCTAACGTCTATCTTACAGATTACATCAATTTAAATGCTGTTGATATTGAATTTAAATCAAAAACGATTTATATATCTATCTTTAAATGCTTTGTAATGAGCTTCGTTTTTTCATTTAGACGTTCTTCAACTGAATCAATTTTGTGATTAAATAATGATTTCATTTCATTTAGTGATTGATTGAGATTATTTAGTATTATACTTTGATCATGTATTAATTTACTTAAACGTGTTTCTACATTATCAAATTTTTCTGTAGTCAACACGTTTTGTTGTTGTATTATTTCGTTAAAACGATCCTCCATTCCCTTAATTCTCTCCATATACATTGTATCCAGTTGTTTCTTTATTTCACTTAAATAAGTTTTCATGTAAATTTTGTTTACGGCATCGTTTTCCAATACAGGACTAGCAATATTTTTTATTCTCCGCAAGTTAAAGTTGAAATTACGATCACTATCCAAATGAATCTTGAAATGTTGATTTTGGTATCTTACAGATCTTTCAATATAATGTCCAAACTTATCGATAGGCATTTTATGAATATGAATTGTTTGTACATTTTTAAGTCTATTTATATAATAATTTTTGCTTCTCTCAATTCCTCAATAATTGATACAATTTCATTATTATGATTTGAGTGACCAGCTGTTGTTGATGAAATCAAAAGACGCAATCTATCAACCAATTCATTAGGATCATCCCAATAAACATAATTATGCTTTTTTCTATTCAATTTCATTAAACCTTTTCCCTCATGAATTTTCTGTTGTTTAAATAGGTTTTTAATAATCGTTGTATATTTAATTGAACGATTTCCTTTAATCTGGCCATTAATACTGTTATTTCGTTTATGGACATTAGTCATCTCCAATATTTGTTTATAATTATTTAAATCTGTTTTATTATAACTGATTGGTTTCTTATAAACTAACAATTCATATAAGCCTGATGTGAAGGGCCATTTTAAATTACCTACAGTAATATTGGTTGAATTGAAAGCGATGGGTTCATTACCCAGTCTCCATATTTGATTTTTATCCTTATGAGGACCATAGGTTTTATCATATATATTTAAGTTAACTTTTGATAAATTATATTGAATACTTTGATTGGGATGTATTGCAATGGTGTTATCATCATCATTGTTATCATCCTCATTATCAACATTATCATTATTATCATCATCATCATCATCATCATGGTCATCATCAAATGATTGAAACGTGTTTGAACTTTTCTCGATTTTCTTGTTATTAGAGCTTGAAGAAAACGTGTTATAATCAAGCTTACTCTTTTTATATGGTGTACTGAAGGCAACTTTATTATTCTCAAGATCATGTTTAAAAGAGCCATCCGGATATTTTTCATGTTTTATAATGGTGTTATTATTATTATTATTATTATTAGTTGATTGAACTAATTCTTTTAATGGTTTTGATATTGGTTTCAATGTCTTTTCCAACAATTCATCATTTGCAATTTCTCCAAGCAAAATATTCTTATATTTCTTTTTTAAAATATTTCGAGTTTTAATAAGATTATTAACTAGATTTGTGTTCATATTTATAGGTTGAATTAGAAACAGATTCAAAACAGATCAGTTTAGCAGTTTAGCAGTATAGCAGTATAGCAATTTAGCAGTTAGCAGTTTAATAGTTGAGAAGCTATTAGTTTAATAATTAATCTTGTACTGATTTTAAAGTGTCTGTAATATTTCTTTTATAGCTTTATAAATATATCGAAACCTTTTCTATATCGACCATTATTCATAGGATCATCTTTGTTAATAACTAGAAAACCATATTTTTCTTTCCAACACTCGGTACATAACTCATGAAATGTTTTCAAAGTCATATCAGAACCAACATGATCATTGTAAATATGCTTAATATTCATTGCATCCTGTTTGAAAATTATAATTATATTAGCATTATCGCGAATCAAGTGTTTTGGTATACGTGTATATGTTTGACATAAATAAAAACTATCAATATCTTTATGACGACCCATACAGAAGTAGGCACGTACATGATTTTGTTTCTCACAAGCTATATCGTCGAATATAAATACTGAATTTGGTTTAACTTCGTCTGGCGATAGAACATCATCATTATTGGAAAATGATGAAAAATTTATCTCCTTAATGGGTTTAATTAGACTTTCTAAGTACTTATATTTCGGTTGTTGTGTTGATTTTGAATATAAGTAAATATTTTTAAATTTCAATCCATGAGGACTTTCAATAAGACTGATCATAACATTTGTTTTTCCGCAATTTGATGGACCTACAATAAGAGCTCGAATAGAATTCGGTAGTAATGAACTATGACGAATTTTATTTGATGAATCGAACTTTGATTCGATATTCTTTACGTTAATCCTTTTATGTTGTTTAAAAAAGCGCATTCTGAAATCTAATGATAACATAATATATAAACCAGTCTCTTTTATTTGTTTTCAATCAATTTGATTTTAATCTTTAATCGACAAAGTATCAATAGATATGACAATCATTTATAAAAAGATATTCAATCGTCATCCATCCTTCATTGGTAAAGGTTTTCTAAATAAAATAATTAATAAACTTCCCATTGAACTTCATCTACCCGGTTATCAATTTTGCGGACCTGGTACAAAATTAAAGAAACGTTTAGAAAGAGGTGATCAAGGAATCAATCCATTGGATACTGCTTGCAGAGAGCACGATATAGCATACTCAAACAATAAAGATTTAGAGAAAAGACATATTGCTGATAGAATTTTAACTGAAAAGGCTTGGCAAAGGGTCAAAGCAAGTGATAGTAGTTTGGGTGAAAAATCAAACGCTTGGTTTGTTGCTACTGCAATGAAAGCAAAAACAAAATTCGGTATGGGTAACGTTATTAGTGAAACTAAAAAGTCGTCTCCAGTAAATACCCACAAACTGTTTACACATGCATTGAAAAGTGCAAGAAAGAATATAAAGAAAAGTGAAAACTTGAAAGATGCTATAAAGATTTCACGAAAAGTTGTAAACAATATTTTCAAGGGGAAGAAAAAATCGTTAATAAAAACGCCTCGAATAATACCGCTACCAAAATCTGGAGGTTTTCTTCCACTTGCCCCTATATTTGCTGCACTGGGTGCACTTGGTGGTTTAGCTGGTGGTGTATCTGGTATTACAAAAGCAATCAATGCAGTTAAAAATGGAAAGGAACAGCTGACTGAAGCAAAACGACACAATAATACAATGGAAGCCATTGCGATGGGAAAAGGCATGTTCTTAAAACCATATAAAAAAGGTTTTGGATTATATTTAAAGCCTTATCAACAAAATTTTTAATGAAGCTACCTAAAAGAGCCCTTTCTGATGTAGACTTGAGAAAATATGCAAAACATATTCCAAATTTTAGAGGTGTGTTTATGTGTAACACCCTTCCAAGCAGCAAACCATTTAAAAAAGAATGTGGAATAATCAATCTGGATACTTCAAAGGGCCCTGGCACACATTGGGTAGCATACTGGAAAAACAACAATCAAATCGAATATTTTGATAGCTTTGGCAATTTGCAACCACCAAAACAATTAATAAAATATTTAGGAAAAAACATTAGTTATAATTATGATAGATATCAAAATTTTAATACAATAAATTGTGGTCATTTATGTTTAAAATTTTTGTTTTCGAAGCTAAACTAAAAAGAAACTATAAATGTGTTTTAATAAAATACATTGATTAAGAATTAAAAATATCTTGTTTTATTTATATATATATATATATATATATATAAACATTTTTTTTTGTTTTTTCATTTATTAAAAATTTTAAAAGAAATATTAGAATTAAATAATTTTTCTAATTTCACTTGTTAGAGGTGAGTATTCGATTAAGCGATCATGAATAACTAAACAGTATGCTGATGTTTTTTCTGGAATTGGTTTGTTTGCTTCAGTATCAAATTCAATTCGTACATCAATAGGTCCAATTTTAACAGTTTCATTTTGATGTGAAACATCAACAACAATAAGCGGTGCGTAAGACTTGTAATCATTAACATCCAGCAATGGTTCAGGTTCTCGCATGTAAAAGCCTTGTTGAAATTTTGCATACATATTATATAGTACAGAATACTGGCCATTTTCAAAACGATTATGTAAATCATCATATGGATATGACTCTGAGTTTAGATATACTTTTAAATTAGAGATATTACAATGGTCAAATATATTTCCTTGTTCTTTACTTTTCACTTTTTGTAAACCAATTATAAGAAATCGTGGTCTTTCGTTTTGTGGAGAAAGCTTTACATTCCATAAAACCTTTGTAGTCGTTGGTAGTGCAGGATTTACATGACAATCCCAACTACGAAATGCAATTGGTATAGAATTTTTGTTGTTGATTATCTTAAACATTTCCAATTTTGCAAAGTCTGATAGTTGAATATGCGGCATTTTCCATGTTATATCCAGAATTGTTAACTTCAACTGATCAGTTGTATTTGTAGAATAATATGATCTCTCATCGGATGTCGAACGTTGAAGAATGAGCTCATGTTTCGAATTTAATAGTATTTTGTTATAATCTTCAGCAAAACCCATCCACATTTTCAGAGGTATACAACAGCTAAAATGACTTTTTTCTAAAACAAAAGTTTCTTTAAGACACCAACCAGCGTTTTTTAGTGTAGCACTTTCAGCCTTATTCAATGATATAAAATTTTTCATGGTAGATGAAATTCCAAGTTTGCGTGTACGATCAACTTCAAAACCATTAATTTCATAACGAATTTCATCGAACAAATATGAAACAAAGTTGTTTTTAAATTTCACATCTGTAGCTGGAACCTCTTTGTTTGCTTCCTTCTTCACTATAAAACCATGAATGTAAATCATACTCTCACTTGGTAAGACAAAGAGATCCTGATTTTGAATTGGTATACGAATTTCATCATTGTTGTTGAATGATTTTAGATATGGAGAGTAACTATGATATTCCCTTTTTACAATACTCTCATCATATATAGGTTTTTGAAGGACATTTAGTATTTCATTCATTGTTGAAGATTAAATCCTAATGATTTCAAGTATTCTATATTATATGATGTTAACGGGTTTTTTTTATTTTTTATAGTTTCTCGAATGCGAGTTGATGAGGGATTGAATGGCAATCCTCTTTGCATTACGTTTTTATTGTAAATTATCATTATTCTGGTTTGAAGTGGAGTCTAAGAGTGATTTTTTCTCCTCTAAAATTTATAAGTTCACCGTCTTGATTTAAGATTCTAATCGTTATGTTGTTTATTTGCTGACAGTTGACGGGAAAATAAATAACATTTCGAGGTTTTTCGCTTATTTTATATCCTGGAGGAACATCAAGAGGAAATTCATGAATAGCATGATTCGAAGTATTATTAATAAATGATCCGGTTGTTAAGTTGCTTTCAATGCGTATTGTATTAACATTCGTAATATGTGCAGGTAAGTCAGATTCAAATAACCTTGTAGTATTCAATTGATTAATATCTACAATCATCACTTCCACAGATTTATCATTTTGAAGATTTTGATCAGTGTTATAATATTCAGTTGAATTTACTTCTAATTTACTTTTGCTAAATCCGAGCAACTTTCCTATACTGTTTGGTTGTGAAAAATCTATATCCATTGATGAGGTTATTTCAGTTTTAAGTGTGTTATTGTTAGCTTCAATTACTAGATAAATTGATTCATCAATATCTTTTAAGCTTGAGTTTAAGAAAAAATCAATATCCTCAAGTTCATATGAACCAACCGGAATAGTAATAATATGATTTCCTATATGAAACAAATTGTTGTGAAAATCTACATTAGGTATGGAGTTGAATGTTACAAAATCAATAAGTCCACAAACATATTTTGTAGGGAGTTCAATTGGAGGAAAATATTCTCCAACCAGAGTTGATTTGTTTCCGTTTAAAGATATTGTTATTGACATTTCAAGTATTCAGAATGAACTGATGATGTTTGATGATTATTCTATCTGATTTAAGTGTTAAATAATAAATCCAAAAAAAGAAAAAATGTCTTTTATAATTTTATGTTTTCTTTATTAATATTTGATTTAATAAACTTTCTTAAGAGTATTACATTTTTTTGAGCACATATACAGTATTTTCTATGATAACAACAAACATTTACAGATTCATCATTTTGATATAATGTTTTTAAATTTGGACAATTTAAATCATCCAGGTTATAAAAATTAATTTTATCCTTAAAAATATTTTGAATCCACTTAATTTTTTCTAATCCTTTAGCATAATAAATATAATTTTTATCTTTAACATGCGCAATATAATATTCCACAATATTTGTTAAGGATGAATCACCATCTTTCCATTTTAATCCATGATGATGATTATAAAGCCAATTAATTGAATATTTTTCTTTTGTTGTCAACGATGAATATGGAAAAGGTGGTTTAATAATAAATGTTTGAACTTGTGAGTCGTCAATTGAAATACTCAGTTCTTTTACAATGAATTTATTGTTGAGATAAAAACCTTGTACGTCTACAACTAATATTCTCTCCTCCGACATTGTTTAGTACTAATCAAGTCACAACGACGACTGTAGAACTGTTTATAAAGTCTATGTTTTTAAATTATTATAAAAATTCATTATATATAATGCTTGATCCCAACTGTTATCGATAAGGGAACATTTACAGGTATCAGGTCCACAAGTTGTTTCATTGTTGGACCACACACAATTGGTGTAATGATATCCAAATTTTGATTTACTTTTCTTATAAAATGCATATTCATCGAATTGAGTTTTTAATTTCTTCAAAATAATCTCATGTTCATACCACAAAAAGCTTTCTTCGTTCAAGAAGTCATGTAAAATTTTCGAATAAAACTGATTGTTCATTATTTTTCTTATTTTAATTTTTTTATTTATGTTAAATAAATGTTCTTAACACATCAACAACAAAGTTTATATTAAGTAGTAGTAAATGTATTTCATCATATTAGTTAATTTATGATATTTCCATATCCAAATCATGTGTATAATCTTGAATGTTGATTAATGTCATATCGGATCGGTATGTAGTATCATCCTCAGAAACCGTCTCAATTTCACCATTACTTAAAATTCTCTCGTATTCAACTTGACGGTATTCAAAACATGAAATATTTAATCGACGTTTCAAGTAATTGCTGTTATATGTACAACGGATTCTCAATTTTATATTATCTTTGTATTGAAGTTGAAAATGTCTATAAAATGGAGCCGAACTTTCAATTATTCCTGCAATATTTTTTTCTTTTTTTACTAAATCTTGCCTAAATGCTTCAATAGCTTGTTCAACAGTAAAAGATTGATTTATAGGTGGTGGTGGTGGGGAGTCTTCTTGTTCTTCGTTTGATTCATATTCTGCTTTTGTTGTTGTTGTTGACTCGATGTTTTTATTTAAATCATTACTATACTTTAAAAGTTTGAAATTTAGTTGTATGCTCACAGTATCATTATTCGGTAATTTTATTGCAAATTCTGTATTTTTAAGTTCATTTTCACTCAAATCAATAGGTAATGAAGCTGAAAACACTTGTATGATATAGATATATGAAAAAAATATGATAAAAATATTTTTCATTTTAATTTTTCTTTTTTTAATATATATATATATATATATATATGTATATATGTTCTTAAGTTAGCGATATATTTTTGAATGAGATGATAAGAATTGTTTCTCATATTTATATACTAATTTAATAATCTTCGTATTGAAATGAGTCATCATCACCACCGCTAGCACCACCACCGCTAGCACCACCAGCTGCTTTCTTAACTATACTATTATTAACCATTTTTTGAGGGAGGAGGAGGAGAGGTTTTTGTTGATTTTTATTCAATGAGCGGATACCAGTCTTACCATTATAAGATTTAGTTGCACCACTAAAAACATGTTCATCTATTTCACTATACGCGCATGATGGTTTGTATGAGTCTACATTTATATCTTTAAAACCACCCTCATAGACTGTTCCGACTAGTGATATCATACCACCAATAACCTCAATTTTTATATGTTGATTGTGACTAAATTGAAATATTGGAATATTTGTTGGCATTTGTTGTCCTCTATTAAGAGAAAAAATTTGCGTTCTAGTCCCTCCTTCTGCAGTTAGAAACACCTGCATTATAATATCCAAAACTATTGCATTTATTATTTGAAAAGTTTTCCACTGTGCATGACAAGTACAATATTTATCACCAGTTTTTAAAAATTGACCCCAATACATATTTATCAAAGTTTTAATTTAACTGAATCTCTTTTTATATATGCATATATATATATATATATATATATATATATATATATATATGTGTATATGTATGCATACACGTATACTTAACCGCAACTGATAAGAAGTTATTGAAATATCTAAAAACGTCTTATACTATCAATTATTGAATATAAAGAATCAGTTTGAAAGTTCGTCTTACGGTGAAAAGTTGAAAGCAAAAAAAAAAAAAAAAAATGAGGGCAAGCTGAAGAAAATTGTTTCAAAGTTCTAATATTACATACTTACCTTTAAAGAATATGGAAGAAAATACTATATATGAAATCAACAAGATAGATCGAGTAGATACAAAATATGGTGAAAGTATAAGATGTGATCTAAATAACGTATATTACATTTATTTACCTAAACGATTTCTGATTATTACTAAAAATCAGATGGATTACCTAAACACAACTCCACACATTTTAAAGAAAGTTAAAGAAGTGAAGGGGTCATATACTCTAATCCTTAAAAAGAAGAAGCAATTTGTATTCTACAACAACTTGTATAACAGTACTGAAGAAGACGATGATGATGATGATGATGATGAAATAGAAAACACATTTTAAACAATCCACGAAACAGAAACCTTTTAAAATTAAAATCATATATATTTATGTATATATATATATATATATTAACAAAACTCTGCATACATTAAAATTTCTTTCACATTTGATTAAATAGAAACTTTATAAAAAAAAACGGAAAAACCGCAACAGAAACTTTTTAAAATTTTCTCATACATTTTAATTAAATAACAACTTTATAAAATTGAAAAACCGCAACGGAAACTTTTTAAAATTAAATTCTCACAACATTAAAATTTTAACCACATTTTTCCTGTTTAGAAACAAAATTACATTTCAGAATTTTGTATAAAAACCCTCTCTAGTTCTACTTTAATTTACTATTCAAGTAATGGAAGCACACCTAAAAACAATATTTAAAAAAAGTCAAAATAAAACCATTCTCCCTGTAAAAGAGATGGTTTTTAACCATAACTATAAAATTACGAAGATGGAGCGTGTACAAACACGCTTTGGGACAAAAATTCGTTGTCTGGTGGAAGCGAATAAATATATATATCTACCGAGCATATTCAATAACACCATAGATGATGCTACTATTGCGGAATTTGACCGCAATACCTACTACCTTTTAAAAGAAAGAAAAGGTAGCGAAGATAGCAGCAGCAGCAATAAATATTATGAACTAACTATAAATGCAGCTGCAACAGGTAATTTTTGGTAAATAGTTTTTTTATTTATTTTATTATTATTAAATCTAAATATTATTTTTTGTTATCGTTCTAGCTCAAGATACACTAAAGAAACAAGATGCACTAAATAACTAAAAGTATAATTACACCAACTTTTTTACCATTTTTTTTATTATATTGTAAAATTTTTAAACAAATTAATAAATAAAATATATAAGTACATAAATAGTATTGCTTTGGGTTTTTTTATTTCTTATCAACTTTGTTGTGTATGGTTAGAGTCTTGTATTCAAATAATTTCAAATTCAAACAAATTTAATCAACTGTTTCAAACACACACACACACACACATTCATACATATCAACGAAACGAATGAAAAAAACCATAACAGAATTTTTAACAACAGAACAACAATACAATAGGGTGGCACTTATGTATATCATCGTTGTTAGTTTTCTCATACAAAATTAGTACACAAATCCTAACCAACACCTTAAATACTAGCAAAAAAATCACAGACTTTCGTAAACCGCCCTAATGTAGTTTAATTCATATTGTATTAACCCTCTAACTTCAACAAAAATAACATCCACCACGACTTCACTTTAAACAAAACCGAACACGCTGCCGCCTCATAACACAAAATATCATAGAGTCGAATTTAACCCCAACGACCGTTAAAGGGTTAAGGTATACACATTTATAAACTAACATACACACACACACATACATATATTTTCAAAAACATACATACATACACACACGCACCCCCTCCACAACAAAATCAAAACCCTACAATCGTCACACCATCTTTGCGGTTTGACACCCTACCTAAAGAACATCGGTAATGGTCGATTTTCACACAACATACCCCTACTCCATACAACACAATGTAGCAAACCAATCAACTAACTTAAATGCCGGCTGTAGCGTAGGCATGATCCAAATTTTGTATGAGGATCATGGTCGCGAAACCCCACAAACAACCTACTAAGAACAAATTGAACAGCTTAATGAGAAAATTTATAGATTGGAAAATTACATGTTTGTATCAATAGATGAAAGTGCGTCAAGTAGATCACAACACTCTCCAAAAAATCTGTAAAACAACTTAATGTCTTCAAAAAGAAATTTAGTAAACGAACTGCATAAGCAAGCTCGCAAAGTTTTTATGCGTCGTAAAGTTGTAATGAAAGGAATAGATGATCTTTGGCAAGCTGATTTAGTTGAAATGGGGATCTATTCTAGAGAAAACAGAAATTATCGATTTTTGTTAACTGTAATTGACACATTCTCAAAATTTGCATGGGTAGTACCACTAAAAACTAAAACTGCACTCGAAACAACCAAGGCGATGGAAAATATTTTCGAATTAGGACGAGTACCAAAAAACTTGCAAACAGATGATGGTAAAGAATTTTTCAACAAACACTTTGGAAAATTAATGGATAAATACAATATTAATCACTACTCAACATATAGCAGTATGAAAGCATCAATAGTAGAACGATTTAACAGAACATTGAAAGGAATGATGTGGAAAGAATTTAGCTTTAATGGTTCATATAAGTGGATTGATATATACAAAGATTTAATTAATGCATACAATAGAAAAGTTCATCGCACCATTAAAATGTCTCCGATTAAAGTCAACTCAACAAATGAGGAAAAGCTACTAAATACAGTATACAGTCATTTGAAGATGTACAAAATGTCGAAATTTAATGTTGGAGATAATGTACGCATAAGCAAATATAAGCATACATTTGAAAAAGGTTATACTCCAAATTGGACTACAGAAATTTTCACAATTACAAGAGTTCAAAATACAAATCCTACAACATTCATATTAGAAGATTATCTTGGTAATCCTATTAAAGGTGGATTCTATACTGAAGAACTTTCGAAAACTAGATATCCAAATACATATCTAGTTGAAAAGGTTCTTAAAACTAAAGGAAAGGAGGCATACGTTAAATGGTTGGGATTTTCTAATCAACACAATTCTTGGATAAGTAAGAACGAAATATTATAGCTGAATACCATCATCAACAACAATAGCAGTAATATTAAGAAACTAATGTTAATTTTAAAATAAGAAAATGAAATAAATATGTAAATCATGCTTATAAACCATATGTTGTACTAAACTTTATTTAATTGTAATCAGTCTGTTATAATGTCAATAACACTTACTCTGAGCTCTAACTCATCAGAATTATCTGCTAGTTACTTTCCTCCTATTGAATTACATGGTGCATATGAGTGTGCTCTAACTGATTTTCATTCATACAACAGCATTCCAAATGTAGACACCTACAACAATATGTTTCATATAGGGGAACATACAATTGAAATACCAATTGGATCTTACGAATTGAATGATATTGTAGATTTTATACAAGAGCAATACAGAAGACTCTGTCCAGAAAATAAGATTTTTATTGAAGCCAATAACAATACAATGCAAGTTAAAGTTAATAGTTCCAAAGATCCTGTATATTTTAATAAAGACAACACAATTGGAAAACTTTTAGGATTCAATAGCAAAATCCTAACACCAAACAAATATTATTACTCAGATCTTCCAGTTAATATTTTTAAAGTGAATCTCTTGCGAATTGAAAGTAGTATCACTATTAACACATATATGAATAACTCCAAATCGCATACACTTCATGAATTTCCGATTAATGTGCCTCCAGGCTATAAAATAGATGAGGTTCCAAGAAATCTTATCTATTTACCTGTGAACACCAGAGAGATAAGTTCACTAACGCTGCGAGTAGTTGATCAACACGGTGATTTAATTAATTTTCGAGGAGAGGAAATTACAATACGAATACATTTGAGGTCAACTAAATAATGCTAATATACAACACAAATACATTGAAAAATAAAGCAGTAACAACAACAAGAACATTAAAGCGACCACTTCAACAGAAAGCACTAACAACATCAAATAAAAATTTTCTAAAGTCCTTGAATTTTAAATTGAAGACAAAATGAGTTCAATAATAGATGTCTTAGATAAACCTTTCTCTGATGAGAATATAATCAAAAAGGATTATCATACATATGTACCATACTTACAATCTTATAACAATAATGATGAAATTAGAATTTCAATACAAAATCAAGATTTATACGTGCTACCCAGTGAGAGCTACATTTATGTAGAGGGGTTTGTTGCCGATGATAATGCCCCTAAATCTTCTTCTTCAGAGAACTTTAAATTAAAAAACAACTTTGTAGCATATCTATTTGATGAAATTCGCTATGAGCTCAATGGAATTGAAATTGATCATACAAGATATTTATGAGCCACGAGCACCATAAAGAACTTGGTTTCTCTATCACCAAACGAAAGCAATGTGATGCAAAATGCTGGATGGAACAAAATTGACGATGTCACTCTTGCAAATGGATTTTTCAATTTCTATGTACCTCTAAAAATGCTTCTAGGATTCGCTGAAGACTACAACAAAGTTATATTAAATGGAAAACATGAACTGATACTCTTGGGCAATAAGAACGACGAAGATCTTGTACGCTCGAGTGTTTCTACTGAAAAAGCTAAACATACAATTTCACTCATCTCATGGAGAATACCTCATGTTCAATTATCTGACCTTAGCAAATTGAATATGATTAAAATTATTAACAATGGTGCTTCTATACCCATGGCATTTCGCAGTTGGGACTGTCATATTAATCCACAATTAAACACATGAACTAGCCATATTTGGAATGTTAAACTGGCTGCAAATAGAGAACGCCCCCGTTTTGTGTTGATTGCTTTTCAACAAGAAAATAAATTTGTTCATTGTGATTTGACTAATTTAAAAGTACATTTAAATTCAGTCTCATACCCGTATGATGATCTTAACATAAAGTTCAAAAATGAACGTTATGCAATTCTATATGATATGTATCTAAGATTCCAACAAAGCTACTATATGAAAGAATCTCAACCGCTTCTAACTGCATCAGAGTTTAAGACAAAAGCTCCTATTATTGTAGTAGATGTCAGTCATCAGAATGAATCACTTAATAATGGACCGATTGATATAAAACTAGAATTTGAAACAGCAACTAATATTGCACCAAAGACATCAGCTTACTGCATTCTTATTCATGATCGTATAATAGAATATATACCCATCAAAGGACAAGTTCGAAAAGTGTTATAAATTGAATAACATGGAAAATAACATAATTTTTATAGACGTACAAGGTTTCAAAACTAATTCAAACGATTTCATCGCAAAAGAAGTAGCGATTGTTTTCAACAATTATGAATATAACAACTTCATTATAAAACCACCATTTGATTTTAAATGCTTATCAATAAAAAAGCAAAGAGAAGCAAAGTGGCTAACAAAAAACTATCATCACCTAAGCTGGACTGCTGGATCAGTTTCATTTCATAGCGTTTGCAATTTTTTAAAAGCCAACGTAAGATGTTCTAAAATTTATGTAAAAGTTGAAGAAAAAAGACTATGGTTGAAAAAAATTTTACACCGAAAAATTTCTAACGTTGAGGATATAGGCTGCATCAACTTTAAACAAATGGAAATCAAGTATCCAGAATATTTTTATTGTAATTATCATAATTTTGGTGTTTGCGCATTAAGAAATGCTATTTTACTCTCCAAAGAAATATCTTGTTTTAAAGGAACTTTTTCACTTTTTAAAATATTTATACTTAAGAATATATTACTGTATGTATTATTATAAAATTTTATAAAATTTTAAACAATAAATGTATACAAAATAAAAGAATGTACAAGTGTTTTCTTATTTCAAATACAAACTACATAAAGGGAATAGAAGGAGGTGGGGAGGAGGAGAAGTTAACTTTTTTGCTTACTTGCAAATGTTTGCTTTTTGTTTCTCTGTTCCTCTGCTTTAAAATAATCGTAGTCAAAGAAAATGACTACGTTGCAAAATATAAATGTATTCAATAAAATATTCCACGCACAAGTTCCCACGATCGCACATTTATACATTCATACATTCATTTATACATTCAGACAAGCATACATATATACATTCATACATACATACATACATACATACATACAAATATATTTCTTAAACAAATAAACACAATATACAATTACCAGCGACAATCAAGCTGGACCACCCACACACAAGCATTAGGGGGGTTCACATACATGAGAACATTTTAGGGGTGTTCACATACATGAGAACATTTATTAATTTAATTTATTTAATTATTTTATTTAATTATTTTATTTATAAACAATTTATTAGCGTGAGGAAATCACACATACACATAAATTTATACAGTCTGGCAACACTGGCAATTTTCCCTTTGGAAAAATCATTTTCCCGTCGGCATTAAGAAATATAGTAATCATGCATTGCCGTCGGCATTTGAAAAAAATAATCATGTTTTGCCGTCGGCATTTGAAAAAAATAATCATGCATTGCCGTCGGCATTAGGAAAAATAATCATGTTTTGCCGTCGGCATTTCAAAAAATAATCATGCATTGCCGTCGGCATTAGGAAAAATAATCATGCATTGCCGTAGGCATTAGGAAAAATTAAGTTTCACAACTCCCTCCATTGGTATTAGGAAAAATCATCTCATGATTTTCCCTTTGGTATTAGGAAAAATCATCTCATGATTTTCCCGTTGGTATTAGGAAAAATCATTTTCATGATTTTCCAGTCGGCATACATGTATACTTATGAAATATTAATCTTATGAAACCCCTTAATCCACCCCACAAACATGCATACATATAAATTATCACGGTCATAAAAAACATGACTTACTGAACCGCCCTCGTATGTAGTAATAATAAAAAAAAACTCCTTATGTAAACAAAAAACTCCTTATGTAAACAAAAAACTCCTTATGTAAACAAAAAATCGGACGGACTTATTGAACCACCCTCGTAGGTATCAAATTTCCAAGAATTTTAAAATTTTCAAATTTTAATTACCCAAATTTAACAATTTCAGCCACAATTTAACAATTTCAGCCCACAATTTCACAAGTTTAATTGTCCCAGAGTGCCCATTCCCCTACTACTCACAGCCAGACTTCAAATCCTACAGCTAGACACACCCACAAATTTTCCTTCGGTATTAGGAAAAATCATTTTCATGATTTTCCCGTCGGCATTTGAAAAAAATAAACATGTTTTCCCGTCGGCATTTGGATATCATACACATATAAAAGTTTCAAAACTATAAACCCCCTTAATGTATTCCCACAAAATATTCTGCGCACAAGTTCCCACGGTCATACATACATACACTTAATATAAACAAAAAACATTTAATGTAAACAAAAAACACTTAATGTAAACAAAAAAACATCAAAGCGCACCGAAAACACAATTGCTCAAATTTCAGACAAATTTCACAAACTTAGCAAAATTTTAAAGAATTCTTGGAAATTTCACACAAATATCAGCAAAATTTTAAAATTTCAAAAATTTCAGTCCAGAATTTTTAGAAATTTCACACAAATTTCACAATTTTAATCGGCGCCTGAATTGGTAGTTCCCTACTACTTTGCAATTATCAATAGTTTTAACAATAAATGGACCTTCATAAATACTTTTGAACTTGTCGTAAGGTTGTTTTTGTATTAAGACGTTATCATTTATTTTTAAATATAAGGGTTTTGCATATTTGTCATAGTAATTTTTGTTTCGTAGTTTGTGTTTTTCAATTAGTTGTCTTGCTAAATTATGCGTGATGTGCAGTCTGTATTTCACTTCTTTACTGTAATTTTCTACATTGTATAGGGGGTCAACAGTTCCGCCAAAAAATTCGTTAGGCATTGATGGTAATTTTGCAAAAACAAGTTCGTAAGGTGTAAATTGATTGTAAAAACAGTGTTAGGAGTTGTGTTGTGAAAAAACGTAAAATAGCTTAAATAGGTGTCCCATTCAGAAATATTTTCATTGAAGTAAGCTCTTAGGTATTCGTTAAACACCATATGGCTACGTTCTATTGTGCCTACCGTTTCATCATGAAACGCAGTTGAAAAGTTTAGTTTAATTTTTAAAAGTTTACATAAGTCAGTTAATAATTGATTTTTAAATTCAGTTCCTAAGTCTGATTTGATTGTTTTCATAGACCCATATGTCAAAATAAATTTCTCGAATATCGCGCGTGCTAATGTGTTCGAACTTTTATCTGGTATTGGTATTGAAACTAGATATTTGGTTAGACCGCACATTAGAGTTATTGCATATTTGTTTCCATATTTTGTTTCTGCTAGTGGTCCAATAGTGTCTAAAACGACTATGTCAAATACCTTAGTTGGTGTTGGTGTCAAAACTAATTGTTCTTTATTGCCTGGTTTTACCTTATTCAGTTTGCATTTTTCACAGCCTTTTCCAAAATTTGCCACATCTTTGGACATGTTTCTCCAAAAATACTTCGTTTTTAATTTTGCATATAATTTTGTACGGCCACAATGTCCTCCTAAGAGTGGGTCATTGTGATAAATATTCATTAACCTTTCTTTCCTTTCTCTATCAAGTACTTGTTCTATGGGATCTGTTAAAACAATTTCTATTTTTCTCAAAACTTTTATGCCATGGTCTTTTAATTTCTGAATACTCCAGATTGTGAAAAATATGTCATCTTTTGGCCGTTCTATCATACGAATATTATGACTGACGGCATCGATTTGGATCCTCGAAAGCATTTCTTCTAAATTCAATGTTTCGTTTTCAATCAATATATTCAGAGATAGTATAACTTTAAATTTTTGGTAAATGTTGATGCGAACTTTTACTAATATATCATTGTTATAAAAAATTTCGGATCTGATCTTCGGTATCTTTTTGGAAAAATTATGTGAAAATTTGTCATAAATTGGTATTTTTTCCACTTTAGTATCTAATTTTTCTGTTTCTACTCTGTTTGCTCTAAAAATATCTTTTTTTGTATTATCTAATTGGTCAATCGAAATGCGAGAAAGTGCATCTGCTGCTACGTTTGTTTTGCCTTTGATGTGCTCAATTGTAAAGTTGTATTCGGATAAGTCTAATCTTATTCTGGTTAACTTCGATGAAAGGTCTTTTAAATTAAATAAATAAAGTAAAGGTCTGTGATCCGATCTAACGGTAAATTCTGTGCCATAAATGTATGGTCTAAATTGCTTAATTGCAAAATAAATTGCTTAAAGCTCTTGTTCTATTGCTGCTTTCTTTTGTTCTGTACTATTAAAAGATTCGGAAGTAAAATAAATGGGTAAGTCTTTTCCCTCGAAATTTTGACTCAAGACTGCACCACATCCTATTTTTGAAGCGTCTACGGTTATTATGAATCTTTTTGTAAAATCTGGGTATTGTAATAAACGTGGTGACATTAATCTTGACTTTAAAGCCTCTAAAGCCTTACGGCATGTATCGTCCCAACTAAAATCTACATTTTTTCTAGTTAGATGGTTTAATGGTGCTGCTATTGTTGCAAATTTTTTAATAAATCGACGTTAATAGTTTGCAAAAGCCACAAACCTCCTTACGGAATCCTTATAATTCGGCACTGGATAATTTTGGATTACTTTTACTTTATCATCATCAGGAAGAAGTCCTTTAGATGTGTATTTATGCCCTAGAAAGGTTACCTCAGGTTTAAAAAATTTACATTTGTGAGAATTAATTTTTAAATTAAATTTCCTAAAAACTGCAAAAACATTCTGGAGATTCTTTAAATGATGTTGGATGCTACATCCTAAAGCAATAATGTCATCGACATATAGAAATCCTTGATTCGGAGGTAACCCAGCAAAAGCAATTGACATCATTCGAGAAAATGAGTTTGGAGCAATATTTAATCCGAAGGGTAACTTTTTCCATCTAAATGAACCTTGACTCGTACTGAAAAATGTTATGTCCCTGGAATCACAATCAAGAGGTATTTGATGAAACCCCGAAAATAAATCCAATATTGAAAAGTGTTTTACTCTCCCAGGATTATCTAATATGTCATCGATACGAGGAAGAGGAAATTTGTCGGCTATCAACTTTTTGTTTACTGCCCTGTAGTCGACACACATTCTGTACGCCTTCTGACCATCTATACTTTTTTTTGGTACTAAAATAAGAGGACTGTTGTAATTTGATTGACTTGGCTCAATTAAATCGTTTTGTAATAAATTTTCCACTTGTTTTTCTATTTCCTGTTTTTGTGAATATGGAGTACGGTAATTTTTTATAAAAACCGGGGAAGTGTCTTGCAATCTGAGTTTCTGGTTATAAAAATTATTTACTGTTATTTTATCATCCTTTAATGCAAAAATGTCAGCATACTTTTCGCACAGGGACATTAAATTCTCTTCCACTTCTATAGGCATTTGATTTTTTAGTATTAATTTAAATTTTTCGATACGGTTGGGTACTGATTTTACTATGTTGATTTTATAAACATTATATTTGGTGAGCTTTTGGGATTTGATATTAACGTTCTTAATACATTTAAAATCTTCTGTGACATTAATAACCTTTAAAATATGTGTATTCGAATCAACTATATATTTGAGTTTGAATATTCTAAAAACTGCACATCTAGGCGGAATTACACAGATATCATTATTTGTACCATGTAATATTGGAATTTCCAATTTATTATTGAAAAAAAAAAATTAAATTGACATATTTTTGTAATTGATGTTGCATTTGTATACTTTTAAGAAGTCTTTACCAAGTTGTAACGTCTGGGGAATAAGATGGTTTTGGACAACAAGGTTTGCCGTTATTGTACCTAAAGGTGGTGTGGAGTGGTTTGTCACACCCGTGATATTTATTGTTGTGTTTCGGTTAATGTTCAATGTTAATTTTAAATTGGAAATTTTTATTAGCGATATATCTGCTTGAGAATCTACTAAAAAACTGCAAGGTTTGTTTGTTTCTAAACATTTGAGTAAGATAAAATCTGAATAATTTAGGTTAAGACTGAAAATAGATTTTGTAGGTATATTTATATGTTCCCTTTCTGGACATTTTTCTGTTACTAAATATGATGCGTTTCCCCCAACTCTTCTTGTTGAGGTACATCGCCGTTTAAAGTTAAGGTCCCAGCTATTTTGTTAGGTGTATTACTTCGATTGCGATTGCTATTGTAACCACGAGTATTATTTCTCCGTCTGTAAGTACTGGTATTTTTTTTATTAGCACTATTATTATGTCTGTGATTTGAATAAAAGTTTCGTGAGTAAGTGTTTTCACGTCGATAGCTATTACCGCGATTATAATTATTATTGAAACGAATATGATTGTTTCTGTTGGGAAAACTATCTAAACTATGATTACGGGACTGGAACGCTTGAATTTGCTTTTCGCTGGCTTGGTTAGTTTGTTCTACAATTAGTTTGGCTACTAGTTCTTTGGGATCAGTAAATATAGTTGAAGATAAAATTGATTTTACTAAGTTGGATGTAGCATTTAATCGGCAAACACTCACTGTCTGCTCAATTGCCATTTCGTGAGCTTTGGCTTTTGTAATGTCCTCTAATACCAGAGATCTTTTGAGAGCGTCCGCTTCCGCTTGTTTTGCAAAATCCTCATAGTTGTTGTTCCTAATTTGTAACGCTGCTATTTACCTGCAACTACTTTTGCGTTATCTGGCTTTATATTATTTTTCAAAGCGGTTTTGATTTCGTCGATTGTAGTGACAACCTCCGGTAAAGCTTCTCGTGCTTTGCCTTCCAATTTGGATTTTATAAATGATATAGAAGTAGATGTCAGATTTTCATCTGTTAATTCTTTAATTAAATTTATCTTGTGTATAAATGATTCTAACCCAAGGGGATTTCCATTATAATTGTCTCTTATTATAAAGGGTCCGCCAGATAACTTTTTTTTTGAAAACAGGGCGCAAAACATCGAGTGTAGCTTCGGCTGTGTGACACGTAGCGCCTTCCTGTTGAAACCAAATGTTGCCAATATCCTCCTCTTCAATTTTTGTGATCAAAAATTCGTTCAACATGGTCCGATAACGACCGCCATTGACTGTAACGGCCACTCCTTGCTTATTGGCCCAATTATGCCTCTGGACCAAAATCCGCACCAAACAGTGACTCATTTTGGGTGCGTCGGCTTTTCAATGTATGCGTGCGGGTTTTCTGTGCCCCAAATGCGACAATTTTGCTTGTTTACATACCCGCCAAGATCAAAATGAGCTTCATCTGAAAAGATGATTTTTTTTTGGCAAAATCGGCATATTCTGTAAGTCGATCGCAGGCATATTTTCCAGCGTTGTTCAAGCGTATACACAACCATATTCGTTCAGCGGAAGGATAAAACTAATTACTGTCAAATCAGACATGAGCTAAGTGTTACCATTCACGAAATAAGCACTAATTGAAAAAAGCACGTTAGATGGCGGACCCTTTATAAGTGCGGTTGTTCTCGTTCGAGCTAATGCCGAGATTTAAAATATTGAAGAGTGCTTCTTTAATATATGCACATACTAGTAATGCACCAAAGGTCAGTTTTTGATATTCGCGAATACGAATATTATATGTGAAAGTTATCGACATTAAATTGGGCTCTATTTACGTCTGCAATGAAATATGAAAAAAATTTCTATGAAAAAGAACTTCACACCCATATTCGCGTACATTAAAGATAAGCCTATACTAAAGGCTTTATTAAAAAAACACAAATATAATAAATTAAATGGATTTCTACACAGCATGAAAACTTTTCCATTTTAATTTGCAGAAAAGTCGCTTTATACAAACAATATAGAGACACATTGTGGTCAAACTGCTTAGATGGTTTTCCTTTCCTCATCTCTTCTAATTTTATATATTTTAATTTCTTAATATACATAAAATACTTATTCCTTCCTAAAAATATATTTTTCCATAGATATGACGTTATCAAATTATTAAGTTTTAAAATTTTTGTTGCCCCACTTGAAGCTACAACGTATAAGTTTTGAGCGATATATTAACGGAAACTTTCATGGGATATTACTTTATTTCTTATGCAAACGAACCTAAGAAAATATTTATATAAAACAACTATGAGATGTACATGGGAACTAGATCCAATTTGGAGGTATTTAAAAGAATATTTAATTATATTTTGATATCGACAAATTATTTTCGAACAAATATTATCTATTAAAAATGTAGTCCTTTAAAATGTACCAACAAAATAAGAAAATAAAAATCAGATACGTAGTTGCATTACCTTTTGTTCTAGATCCAAAATATGATATGCATTTTTTTGAAATGATTTCACTGCACATTTTGGATTTACTTAAATATCGAAAACATATTCAATGGTGTTGGTCTTGTTTACGTACTTAGGGCCAAATTTACAGTCATTAGTTAATTATTAGTAAACTCTAGTATAGCATATGATTTTTGTTTACATTTGTTATATTCCTTCTTAAAAATGGACAAAACAGTGCTCGCTCGTCCAACTTTACCGTGCATGATATTGAATTAGTGCTGAAATTGGTTCGGAAAAACCAAAATATAATAGAAAATAAAAAAAAGAATGTACTTGTCAACGAGTAGTATATATATATAGAGATACTGGCGCAATGTATTTTCTCCATAAGAAGCGATATTCCAATACATGTATTTTTCCATAAGGAAGGATATTCCAATACATGTATTTCCCCATAAGGAAGGATATTCCCATACATGTATTTTCTTCTTAAGGAAGGATATTCCAATACATGTATTTTTTCATAAGGAAGGATATTCCAATACATGTATTTTCTCCATAAGGACGGCTATTCTAATACATGTAGGGAAGGATATTCCAATACATACATATATTTTCTCTATAAGGGTACTTCAAAAATTGTTGTGATTCCAATACATACTTATATATTTTTTCATTTATACTTTCCTACAACAACGTTAACTTCAAATGAGATATTCTTTCCTCCCACATAATAAGTTGAACAAAGAACAACGTCAATGCGATTCTCATTTGAGTGTTTTTATTAAAACTAAAATGAGGGTTCGATTGTCCCACAAAAATTTATATAAAAGACCATTCAGAATTTAATTTTCGTTATTGTTCTTCAAAGTTACTTGGAATTACATTGAAATTACATTCAAAAAAAATGGTAAGAATGAAGTTTAACATAACACTAGAATTTTTTGAATTATTATATGAAAGTTTAAGAAATACATACAAGATTTAATTAATTTTTGTTTTGTTCTTAGATCTATCAACAAATAATTAACATAGCCCAAGAAGTGAAATCGGAATACACGAAAATTGATGATATTCCCTTAAACGAACCTTACAAAATTTTAAGTTTTGAATGGAAGGTAACACAATATGGATCCTTACTTAGCTAAAATTAATGATAAAATTTGGACAATTATTTACAAAGGACGCCAATCACAAAATGGCTCTGCAATATTTGAAATAACTATAGCTAGTTAATTTGTTTCTATATTTAATGAATTGAACAGGCTAATGTTCGTATCGCCTTTTAAGCCAAATTACATGTGATAATTATTAATGAACAAATAACATCAAAGTTAGTTGTAAATATTCTGACAACACATAGTTGAACGGAACAGCCAGCCGTTTTCGAAGGCCACTAAACCTTCATCATCAGCGTTCTTCTGTGTTTGGTCCACTGTGCGTGGTGTCAGTTGATGTAGATTTCTGCCTTATATACGAAACTTTTCTGCAAATGGAATATGTGAATTGGTTTGATTCATCGTATTTCAATTTGCTGAAATGTGTTTTGTAATGAAGGCCCAAATTTACCATCACTAAATTTACAACAGTCTTACCATTGTCGTTTTTTCATTACTAATTATGCACTATGCTAATTTTTTTTATTACTATAACAAAGATTGTATACTTGTAATATAATTTTTTTGAACAATAAATGTGTGTATTCAACTGAACAAAAATCCTAGTATTTGTTTTATTTTTCACAATCTGTTTGCACAGAAATTTTTATATACAATATATTTGTATGGAAAAACTCAGAATAACGACATGTATATGCATGCTTTTGAAATTTCACAATCTGGTTGTACAGAAATTTTTATATACAATATGTTTGCATGGAAAAACTCAGAATAGCGGCATGCATATGCATGCTTTTGAAATTTCACAATCTGTTTGTACGGAACAACTCTGATTATTTACAAAGGACGTCAGTCACAAGATGACTTGGAGATTCAGCAAAACAAGGATCCGTTTGCAATAATTTATGAGGTCATAAAATTGAAATTTTATTCACAACATACTTTTTTTTTATAACAAAGAAATATGAAAAAAAACTCTTAAGAAAGAAAGACATGTGTATGGTGGTTTTTAGGTATGTCGTAGTATTGAGAAGGTGCGTTAGCTAAATCTATGTTTTATTGAAGGACACACATATATTTTCAATTAAGAAAGAAACGGACATGTAAATTTCAAAACAAGGATAATTGTCTGTAGATGTATGAGTGCCTTCAGAAAAAGTATAAAATCAGACACTTTTTCAAACCAAATTCTAGTTGTTTGAAATAATCCAAAAGATCAAGTGTTCAATAACTGCTATATTTGTTTGGTTTTTATTTTTGACTAAAAGATGGAAAAAAAAGTTTTTTTGCGACATTTGCAAAATTATAACTTTTTTATCTTGGTCAAATAAAAAACGACATTATAAAAAGCAGCACAATATAGAATTAAAAAAACCTATATGGTATACACCATTGTATAAAAGAATAAATAAAAATAATAAAAAATATTCAAATTTAACATCAGCGACACAAAAAACATCAGCGACAGCAATAACACCAGATTCAAGAATCGAATCATTTGAACCAGTAACACCAACAACATCAGCGACAGCAATAACACCAGATTCAAGAATCGAATCATTTGAACCAATAACACCAACAACATCACCGACAGCAATAACACCAGATTCAAGAATCGAATCATTTGAACCAATAACACCAACAACATCAGCGACAGCAATAACAGCAGATTCATGAATCGAATCATTTCTTCACCTTCTTGATGGAGATGACGATATCTTCCGCAATATTAAAATAGAAGCATCGGATACAACAACAACACTACCAACAATATTAATCATAACAGACATTTTGACGCTGCCTCCTTTAGATGTAGCGTCATACTTGGCTTTATATGATGGTCAAAATGATATTCTAATGGAGGCAGCAAACCAAATTATATTCGATGGAGTCTTAATTTAATGGTAATTATGAAATTTATTCTATATACATTTTTTTGATTCAATAAAATAAAAAAAATAAAAAACCATACACATTTTCATTAATTTTTATTATTTTATTATTTATTAGACTTTTTGAAAATTACAATTTTTACATTTACTAATGTTATATATGTTCTGATAAAATTTCCAGCGACACAAGTAACATCAGCGACAGCAATAACACCATATTCAAGAATCGAACCATTTCTTCACTTTCTGGATGGAGATGACGATATCTTCCGCAATATTAAAATAGAAGAATCGGATAGAACAACAACAAAAAAGCATCAGATAGAACAACAACAACAACAACACTACCAACAATACCAATCATAACAGACATTTTGTATACACATTTTTTTTTGATTCAATAAAATAAAATAAAAAATAAAAAACCATACACATTTCCATTAATTTTTATTATTTTATTAGTCATTAGACTTTTTGAAAATTAAAATTTTTGCATTTACTAACGTTATATATCGATGGCTTCATTCCAGAGTACGCTAAGTCTAGAAAGTGAATTTTACAGGAGACGCGTTCAAAGTTTATTTGGAATTTCTCAAGGGCCGTATAAGATAGAAATTCAATTTTACAATTTTGAGCATAACTTTTGATAGGGTTGTCCGATTAATTTGAGCTTTTGACAGGACTCACGTTACATCAATCCAAATTCAAATAAACAAACTTCTTCAAAACATGCTAAGTCGACTTCGCATACTCTGGAATTAAGCCATCGATATGTTCTGATAAAATTTCATAAGTGTGGTTGCGTCTTTCTCCATCTCCATATTACGTATCCTTTTTTGTACATACTCAAGTGTCTGGTCCACAGGTGTCGTTTTCGTTAGACCAACAACAATCTTTATAACGCTCGCTAAATTTATTTATAGTTGTTTTACTCTGTTTTGATCTTTCTAGATGTGATTGAAATGATATTGGAACATTGTTTTAAGAAATCGTATATATCTTTTGGTATCATCCTGACTACTGACAATGACTACTTATGTATAACAAGTGTTTGTGAATAAACCTTAACTATGTTATGTTTGATATTTATATAATTTTTACATTTAAATGTAGTATCGTTAGACAAATTAACAGTTAGAAGTAACAGTATGCTTACAACAGTTTTCTTATTTCATTTGTCAGCGGAATGTATTCAAACATTTTATCATGAATAATTAAACAATATGAGTAGATTAGTAATGGGGACGATAGTCCAAGTTTGGGAATTCAAAACCGGGGAAAAAAGATAAATACTGGCAATCCTGTTGCATATGGGGGATTTTGGGGATTCATGCTGAGATTTTCTTAGTTATGTGTGTGTGTGTGTGAAAGTTTGGTTCTCTGTTTATATGTATGTATGTATATACATACTTGTGTGTACAGCTTTTGTTGTGTTGTAGAGAAACTTTGTGCTTACAGTGGATTTATGGATGTATCTGTGAGTGTTTGTATATGCGTATGTATGTGTGTGTGCATATGTGTGCGTTTTTGTATTTACTTGCATGTTTGCCAGTATCTACTACTTTTGTTACATTATAGCCCTGTAGGAAATGTTGATGTTGAAAATGTACTGACTCCCTTTTGACTTTGTAACCAGTACTACTCTATAATTATTCCTCATGCAATGCTTCGTGCTATAGACATAGACTAGACATAGTGACTACTTAGTTCTTATGGGAAAATGGAGACATACCAACCAGACAGTTAGTTACTGGTACATTTCTATAATTTACATACATACAAATGTATGCATATTGACAAGTTGTTGACAATTCCACCACAAATACGTCATACCTGTTTTCTCTCTTTCTTTTATATTGACGGATAGAAGAAAACTTATTATACTACAATTGTCACTAGAATTTTAGTGTTGACACAAAGGCACTTGGTCCCAGTCTGACTGCAGGGTAGTAACAAGGGATCTGTGTGTTTGTGTGTATGTAGTGATCGTTATTTGATTGACTTTGAGTTTTCGTTGCTTTGCGTATGTATGATTATTATTGTATGTATACATTTATTTTTGGGGTCTCTGGGGAAATAATATAAAAGCTGTAGGTAGTGGCAACCCTGATAGATGTTTGGAATGGAGGGGGATAGGGAATGCGTTTGGTAATGTATGTATGCATGTTTATGTTGTTGGATTAATGTATGTCATCGTATCTATTTTTGCTTTGAAGAATATCATTGCTTGTGTGAATTACATCAACAATTCTTCATGCATATTTACATATATTTGTATATATGTTTTCTATGCTATTGACATTGCTATTCTTATGGAGATAGAAAAATATTGTGTTGGCATAGGTTTTATATGTGCAAGTGCATTTCAGATATTAAATATTTTAAGTCCCATCAGGCTGACACGCAGAGTTTTATGAATAGGGGTAATTATATTTTTATTTTAGTATATTTTACTTTAACAAAAACTTATAGAGGGACCTGCACTCACGTTCCTCGATTCTCATATGAATTGTGGGAATGTGTGTATGTGTATGTGTATGTGTGTGTGTGTGTGTGTGTGTGTGTATACGAATTTCATCATATGTCGTAATACCATCAGAGAAATTAGGTTTGATGACTACTACGCGATTCTCATGTAACGTATATAAGTAGAAAAAATAATGTAGATTGTCATCAGTCTGCTCTGATATCTCAACAAGTGACAACCTATTTACCTAACCAAAATTTTTAAAGTTATTGAAATCCAAACACTATCAAAGTGCTAAAACTAACAATTGTTTGTTAAACAAGTTTATAGTGTATAAAAAATAATTAAATAATATGTTTATAACTAAAATAAATTGCTTATAAATAAAATAATTAAATAAATTGTTTATAAATAAAATAATTAAATTAATTAATAAACAAATAAATAATTAAATAAAATGAATACTACAAGTTGTACCATCTGCAATAAAGTCTTTATGACTCAAACAAAACTAAATCAGCATATGGAAACGCACTCATATGCTAACCAATCGATGGCTATGCTTGGAACTAGTAAGCTAAGTCTTCAAAACAAATATTGTGAGGATTGTGATGAGATGATCCCATTAATTGGTTATATGGCTCATGTCAGAACCACAAAACATAAAAACAGTTGTCAGCAAGAACGGATTGGAGATTTTCTCACTAGAAGAATAAGTAACTTCAATGGGAGGATCGAGACATATATATTCCTCAACAAAAATGTGGGTGTCTTGTTTCCGGAGGAGTTTCTGAAATCTACCAAGAGCTCCATAGTACAACAACTCAATGAACGTAGTAGGATACATACTACATTTAAATTTAATATGGAGCTCACATGTGATTATATGAAGATGGTGAATGATGAGATGAATGTTTCCCAACTTGTACATATTTCGAAAATGATGTTGGTGACTTTGTCTGATGACATAGAGGATATATACAAGAAACAAGCCGAGGAGCTAAGAGCCAAAATGGAAGAATTTCAAGAGAGGGATAGCGGATGGACATTGATTTCAATAAATTCCCTTGAAGTTAATATAAACAAGGCGTCCATAATAAGAGGATCGAGCTTTATCCCTCTTCCAAAAAATATTGCAATGAAACGTGCATGCATAAATATCGAGAACAATGATATTTATTGCTTTAAATGGTGTCTCATTGCGGCTTTGTACACAAATAGCGGTCTGAATCCTAAACAACGGAAAAACTTTAAAAATTACAATATTACAAATATTTCTGATGAGAATATTAATACAGGGGAAATTGTGTTAAATTTTGAAGGCCTAGAGTTTCCACTCCCATTGAAGCAGATAAAACAATTTGAAAAACAAAATGATCTGAGCATCAATGTATTTGGCCATAATGGCACATCGCTTATAGGACCATACTACATAACAAAAGGAGAAAAACACATTCATATTAATCTCTTATTGCTCCAGTCTAATGAAAACTTCCACTATGTACTCATCAAGGATATATCAAAGTGAGTTTCATTTGTGTATTTATGAAAAATCTGCTTTCATCTCTATTTAAAAAGTTACTTCTCATTGTTATATTTATTTATATCGTATTGGTATTTTCTATATTTTCTTCAGACTCCTTCGTTCCAGCATAACATCACACAGAAGTAAGATCATGATATGTAACACCTGCCTATATCATACACATGATGATTATATGTATAATCATCATAAAAATGTTTGTGTGAAAAAAGTCATCAGAATGCCAGAAGGTGAATGTATTATCAAGTTTAAGAACTACTACAAACAGTTAGATGTACCATTTGTAATCTATGCGGACTTTGAATCTATTTTGGAAAAAGTTGATGATGCTATAAGTAAAAGTACCACAAATGTACAGAAACATCACGCTTGTGCATTCGGTTACTTTATTAATTGTAGTTTTAAGAGAGAAAATAATTTATATAGACATTATTTTGGTGAAGATTCGGCGAATATATTTATCAAAAAAATTGTTGAAGATTGTACAGATATTTATTTAAATTATTTACTTAAAGTTAAGAAAATGTTCATAACCCCAATAGAAATAGTTCAATATAATAATGCAAAAAATTGTCATATATGTAAGAAAATATTAAATAACGATAAAGTTAGAGATCATTGTCATCTTACGGGCAATTATCGTGGGGCATCTCATAGCGAATGTAATTTAAATTATAAAACACCTCAGTTTATACCGGTTATATTGCATAATCTTTCCGCATATGATATACACCTATTTTTCAAAGAACTTTCTTCTATAAAATATTCTACAATAAAAGTGATTCCCCAGAACACAGAGAGTTATATCTCTCTTTCAATTTTCATCAGATTAGATGAAAAATATGGATTTGAAATAAGATTTATAGACTCGTTTAAATTTATGGCTTCGAGTTTAGATACATACGTTAGCGAAAAATCTTGATAGCAATGATTTTAATACTATTCGGTCATGTTTCGTTGATGAAGCTCATTTCAACCTGATTAGAAGAAAGGGTGTATTTCCGTACTTTTACATGGATTCCATGACTAAGTTTAAGGAAATTAAACTGCCTAGTAGAGAAGAGTTCTTCAATATTCTAACGAATGAAGAATGTGATGTAGTAGAGTATGAACATGCTCAAAAAATATGGAGAGAGTTTAACTGTAAAACCCTCCTTGACTATACTGAACTCTACTTAAAGACAGATGTTCTTCTTCTAACCGACGTGTTTGAAAATTTTAGAAAAATTTGTAGAGATATATACGATTTGGACCCCTGCCACTATTATACAGCACCAGGCTTATCTTGGGATGCAATGTTGAAAACCACAGAAGTTTCACTGGAACAGTTCACTGATTCCGAAATGTATATGTTTATGCAAAACGGAATTAGAGGTGGACTAGTTCAATGCTCGCAAAGATATTCGAAGGCGAATAACAAATATTTGGAAGATTTTGATGCATCAAAACCATCAGAATTTCTTGTATACTTAGACGCTAACAACTTGTATGGTTGGGCGATGTCGGAATATCTTCCTTGCGGTGAATTTGAGTGGGTATGTGACACTGATTTTGATGTTAAAAAAATTTCTGATACTGCAGAGTATGGGTACATTTTGGAAGTGGATATAGATTATCCCGATTCAGTGCATGATCTACATAATGATTTGCCATTTTGCCCCCAAAATAAGGCCCTGGGGGGATCCAAAATCAAAAAATTAGTTGCAGACTTACACTCAAAAACAAATTACACCATACACTATAGAATTTTAAAACAAGCCATTTCAAATGGCCTCATCTTAAAACAAATCCATAGAATACTCAGATTTAAGCAATCCCCTTGGCTTAAAAAATATATTGACTTAAACACATTTCATAGGACAAATGCTAAAAATAATTTTGAAAAAGATTTCTTCAAACTTTTAAACAATGCTGTTTACGGGAAGACAATGGAAAACATTGAAAAACGTAGGGACATTAGAATTACTTCATCTTGGGAAACGACAAACAGGAATCATTTAGGTCTCAGAGCATTAATTGCGAAACCAAATTTTAAGCAGTTGACAAAATTTTCTGATGATATGTATGCGGTAGAGTTAGAAAAAATGGAACCACTATATGATAAACCCATATATGTTGGTTTCACAGTACTGGAGTTATCGAAGTGGAGGATGTATGACTTCCATTATGGCTTCATGAAGCCTAAATTTGGAGAGAACATTTCTCTGAACTATATGGATACTGACTCATTTATTTATTCAATTAAAACTGTTGATTTTTACGATGACATCCGTAATGATATTAGTTTGAATTTTGATACGTCAGAATATCCTATAGATAATCATTTTCGTTTGCCGCTACTCAATAAGAAGGTTTTGGGAATGATGAAAGATGAAAACAATGGGGATATAATGACAGAGTTTGTTGGTTTAAGAGCAAAAATGTATTCTCTGTCGACTCTTCGCTCGGAATCTGTTAAAAAATCAAAAGGGGTCAAAAAGTCTGTAATTAAAAAGTTGTCCATTAATGATTACAAAAGTTGCTTATTCGAATCCAAAATTATCTCGGATGAAATGTTTTTGTTTAGATCTAAAACACATCAACTATATACCCAAAAACTATATAAAATAGCACTTAGCTTTTCTGATGATAAAAGAAATATAATGAAAGATAAAATAAAAACGCGCGCTTGGGGACATTACATAGACCGAAACAATGAAACAATGGATGTAGAATAGAATGATTCCTACTAAATTGCATGTAAGATGACAACGAGAATTTAATTTTGTATTATTTGTATTTATTTATTAATATATTTATTTAATTATTTATTAATTTAATTTTGTACTAATTGTATTTATTTATTAATATATTTATTTAATTATTTAGTAATTTATTTATTATTTACTTATTTGTTTATGAATGTATCTTATTAATTTTAGTATTTTATTCACCCAAAAGCATGTTAAAATTGAATGGTTTAAAACTTTTATCTTTTTACCTATACCTAAATTATTTGTAAATAAAAATAAAATATTAGATTAATGATGTTTTTTTTTCTTTTTATATCTGTATATTTTTATTTATACATAGAGTTGAATTTGTATTAGTACTAAGATTTTTAAGAAAAACTGTTAAATAAAATATTGAAAAAATAATAAAATATGTAAATGGTTTTTTATTTCAGCTTAAATTTACTACATAGAAATTTTAACTACAAATGTCTACATTTTTATATTTTGCTTATGTATTGGCTTTACTTCACTAGATCAAAAAATTTTTCTTTTTGTGTATTTGCAAATTTTTGTTGTTTGTTTTCATATCGCTTAAACATGCACAGTTTTGTTATCTTTGAAAGGTTCTAAACAAGAGGAATTGAATTTCACAATATTATGAAATTCCATTAAATTTCATTAGATACTTTCTTATCGATACCAACTGCTTTAACACCATCTCATCCATGTTTGCTAATAGCAAATAGCAGAACAGGTATCAGCTATTAGATCAGGTATCAGATCAGCTTATCAGGACCTGATCTGGTTTTCAGATCAGCTTATTAGGACCTGGTCTGGTTTTCAGATCAGCTTATCAGGACCTGATCTGGTTTTCAGATCAGCTTATTAGGACCTGGTCTGGTTTTCAGATCAGCTTATTAGGACCTGGTCTGGTTTTCAGATCAGCTTATCAGGACCTGGTCTGGTTTTCAGATCAGCTTATTAGGACCTGATCTGGTTTTCAGATCAGCTTATTAGGACCTGGTCTGGTTTTCAGATCAGCTTATTAGGACCTGGTCTGGTTTTCAGATCAGCTTATCAGGACCTGGTCTGGTTTTCAGATCAGCTTATCAGGACCTGGTCTGGTTTTCAGATCAGCTTATCTAATTCAGATTGGGTTATCAGTTTACAAGTAGCTGGCCATTTATAACTAAAGCATATTTTTATGAACAGTAGTTTATATAGTTATGAAATAGTCAAATTGCTTTCTGTAGCGACCATCATTTAATTCATTATCTGTGCGTATATTCAAAATTCCATATTTATCCTTCCAACACTTTACAAATTTCTTGAAACTTTTTAAAATTCATATAACTGACTACATGATCCCTATAGACGTGCTTAATATTTTTCTCATCTTACTTAAACATTATAATAACATTTGCATTGGCTCTTATTAAATGCTTACACCCGAATTCATAAAAATTTTAAACAACATTTCGAATGTTGTTTAAGCAAAATTCACTAAAATTGTATTCGTAATAGAATTTTAGCTTAAAAACGTTTTTTAAACCTTGTATAAACCTCCAGATTTTAAAATTGACTACATCCATATTTAAAATAATTTTGAGTTGACCTTATTATAATTTTGCTTCATCTTTATTTACATTTTTAACTTTGCCTGTATGTATGTATGTATGTATGTATGCATGTGTGTATTAGGAATTATGCTATAAGTTTGACACAAGTAGAATGAGTCATCATTCTTCTGTCGCTCCATACAAAAATATACACGTACGAGTACATATGTATGAGTATTATTCTACTTTTCACATGCAACATCAGCAAATATCATAATTGAAATGCTTTAAGCTTCATTAGGAGAAAAAAAAAACGGTTTCAGTAACGATAAATGTATAATATCCCATTCTTTTAATTATGAAATTAACTTCTTCAGGTATTCATATTTGGCTTGATATAGATAACTTGAGTATAAATATATGTTTTCAAACTTGAGATAGTAGTAGGGAAATGGGCATTCGGCCCCAATTAAAATTGTTAAATTGTGGCTGAAATTGTTAAATTGTGGTTGAAATTGTTAAATTTGGGTAATTAAAATTTGAAAATTTTAAAATTCTTGGAAATTTGATACCTACGAGGGTGGTTCAATAAGTCCGGTAAATATTTTTGTAATACCGGCGGGAAAATCATGAAAATGATTTTTCCTAATGCCAACGGAAAATCATGAAAATGATTTTTCGTAATGTGGACAGGAAAAACGTGAGAAAAAAAATATTTATGTCATGCCGATGGGAAAAACGTGCAAATAAATATTTTTGTAATGCCGAAGGGAAAAACGTGAAAATTAATTGTTTCTAAAGCCTACGAAAAAATGTTTTGTTGTCTGTCTGTCTATGGGAATTTGAGTCTGTCAGTGATTTGGGGTGTGTAATAATTTGTGGGTGTCCTTCGTCGTTGTAATGGGTAATTAAGCTTTAAAATTTCAATATATGCCGTACGCCCAGTTCCCTACTACTATCTCAAGTTTGAAAACATATATTTATACTCAAGTTATCTATATCAAGCCAAATATGAATACCTGAAGAAGTTAATTTCATAATTAAAAGAATGGGATATTATACATTTATCGTTACTGAAACCGTTTTTTTTTTCTCCTAATGAAGCTTAAAGCATTTCAATTATGATATTTGCTGATGTTGCATGTGAAAAGTAGAATAATACTCATACATATGTACTCGTACGTGTATATTTTTGTATGGAGCGACAGGAAGAATGATGACTCATTCTACTTGTGTCAAACTTATAGCATAATTCCTAATACACACATGCATACATACATACATACATACAGGCAAAGTTAAAAATGTTAATAAAGATGAAGCAAAATTATAATAAGGTCAACTCAAAATTATTTTAAATATGGATGTAGTCAATTTTAAAATCTGGAGGTTTATACAAGGTTTAAAAAACGTTTTTAAGCTAAAATTCTATTACGAATACAATTTTAGTGAATTTTGCTTAAACAACATTCGAAATGTTGTTTAAAATTTTTATGAATTCGGGTGTAAGCATTTAATAAGAGCCAATGCAAATGTTATTATAATGTTTAAGTAAGATGAGAAAAATATTAAGCACGTCTATAGGGATCATGTAGTCAGTTATATGAATTTTAAAAAGTTTCAAGAAATTTGTAAAGTGTTGGAAGGATAAATATGGAATTTTGAATATACGCACAGATAATGAATTAAATGATGGTCGCTACAGAAAGCAATTTGACTATTTCATAACTATATAAACTACTGTTCATAAAAATATGCTTTAGTTATAAATGGCCAGCTACTTGTAAACCCAATCTGAATTAGATAAGCTGATCTGAAAACCAGACCAGGTCCTGATAAGCTGATCTGAAAACCAGACCAGGTCCTGATAAGCTGATCTGAAAACCAGACCAGGCCCTAATAAGCTGATCTGAAAACCAGACCAGGTCCTAATAAGCTGATCTGAAAACCAGATCAGGTCCTAATAAGCTGATCTGAAAACCAGACCAGGTCCTGATAAGCTGATCTGAAAACCAGACCAGGTCCTAATAAGCTGATCTGAAAACCAGACCAGGTCCTAATAAGCTGATCTGAAAACCAGATCAGGTCCTGATAAGCTGATCTGAAAACCAGACCAGGTCCTAATAAGCTGATCTGAAAACCAGATCAGGTCCTGATAAGCTGATCTGATACCTGATCTAATAGCTGATACCTGTTCTGCTATTTGCTATTAGCAAACATGGATGAGATGGTGTTAAAGCAGTTGGTATCGATAAGAAAGTATCTAATGAAATTTAATGGAATTTCATAATATTGTGAAATTCAATTCCTCTTGTTTAGAACCTTTCAAAGATAACAAAACTGTGCATGTTTAAGCGATATGAAAACAAACAACAAAAATTTGCAAATACACAAAAAGAAAAATTTTTTGATCTAGTGAAGTAAAGCCAATACATAAGCAAAATATAAAAATGTAGACATTTGTAGTTAAAATTTCTATGTAGTAAATTTAAGCTGAAATAAAAAACCATTTACATATTTTATTATTTTTTCAATATTTTATTTAACAGTTTTTCTTAAAAATCTTAGTACTAATACAAATTCAACTCTATGTATAAATAAAAATATACAGATATAAAAAGAAAAAAAAACATCATTAATCTAATATTTTATTTTTATTTACAAATAATTTAGGTATAGGTAAAAAGATAAAAGTTTTAAACCATTCAATTTTAACATGCTTTTGGGTGAATAAAATACTAAAATTAATAAGATACATTCATAAACAAATAAGTAAATAATAAATAAATTACTAAATAATTAAATAAATATATTAATAAATAAATACAATTAGTACAAAATTAAATTAATAAATAATTAAATAAATATATTAATAAATAAATACAAATAATACAAAATTAAATTCTCGTTGTCATCTTACATGCAATTTAGTAGGAATCATTCTATTCTACATCCATTGTTTCATTGTTTCGGTCTATGTAATGTCCCCAAGCGCGCGTTTTTATTTTATCTTTCATTATATTTTTTTTATCATCAGAAAAGCTAAGTGCTATTTTATATAGTTTTTGGGTATATAGTTGATGTGTTTTAGATCTAAACAAAAACATTTCATCCGAGATAATTTTGGATTCGAATAAGCAACTTTTGTAATCATTAATGGACAACTTTTTAATTACAGACTTTTTGACCCCTTTTGATTTTTTAACAGATTCCGAGCGAAGAGTCGACAGAGAATACATTTTTGCTCTTAAACCAACAAACTCTGTCATTATATCCCCATTGTTTTCATCTTTCATCATTCCCAAAACCTTCTTATTGAGTAGCGGCAAACGAAACTGATTATCTATAGGATATTCTGACGTATCAAAATTCAAACTAATATCATTACGGATGTCATCGTAAAAATCAACAGTTTTAATTGAATAAATAAATGAGTCAGTATCCATATAGTTGAGAGAAATGTTCTCTCCAAATTTAGGCTTCATGAAGCCATAATGGAAGTCATACATCCTCCACTTCGATAACTCCAGTACTGTGAAACCAACATATATGGGTTTATCATATAGTGGTTCCATTTTTTCTAACTCTACCGCATACATATCATCAGAAAATTTTGTCAACTGCTTAAAATTTGGTTTCGCAATTAATGCTCTGAGACCTAAATGATTCCTGTTTGTCGTTTCCCAAGATGAAGTAATTCTAATGTCCCTACGTTTTTCAATGTTTTCCATTGTCTTCCCGTAAACAGCATTGTTTAAAAGTTTGAAGAAATCTTTTTCAAAATTATTTTTAGCATTTGTCCTATGAAATGTGTTTAAGTCAATATATTTTTTAAGCCAAGGGGATTGCTTAAATCTGAGTATTCTATGGATTTGTTTTAAGATGAGGCCATTTGAAATGGCTTGTTTTAAAATTCTATAGTGTATGGTGTAATTTGTTTTTGAGTGTAAGTCTGCAACTAATTTTTTGATTTTGGATCCCCCCAGGGCCTTATTTTGGGGGCAAAATGGCAAATCATTATGTAGATCATGCACTGAATCGGGATAATCTATATCCACTTCCAAAATGTACCCATACTCTGCAGTATCAGAAATTTTTTTAACATCAAAATCAGTGTCACATACCCACTCAAATTCACCGCAAGGAAGATATTCCGACATCGCCCAACCATACAAGTTGTTAGCGTCTAAGTATACAAGAAATTCTGATGGTTTTGATGCATCAAAATCTTCCAAATATTTGTTATTCGCCTTCGAATATCTTTGCGAGCATTGAACTAGTCCACCTCTAATTCCGTTTTGCATAAACATATACATTTCGGAATCAGTGAACTGTTCCAGTGAAACTTCTGTGGTTTTCAACATTGCATCCCAAGATAAGCCTGGTGCTGTATAATAGTGGCAGGGGTCCAAATCGTATATATCTCTACAAATTTTTCTAAAATTTTCAAACACGTCGGTTAGAAGAAGAACATCTGTCTTTAAGTAGAGTTCAGTATAGTCAAGGAGGGTTTTACAGTTAAACTCTCTCCATATTTTTTGAGCATGTTCATACTCTACTACATCACATTCTTCATTCGTTAGAATATTGAAGAACTCTTCTCTACTAGGCAGTTTAATTTCCTTAAACTTAGTCATGGAATCCATGTAAGAGTACGGAAATACACCCTTTCTTCTAATCAGGTTGAAATGAGCTTCATCAACGAAACATGACCGAATAGTATTAAAATCATTGCTATCAAGATTTTTCGCTAACGTATGTATCTAAACTCGAAGCCATAAATCTAAACGAGTCTATAAATCTTATTTCAAATCCATATTTTTCATCTAATCTGATGAAAATTGAAAGAGAGATATAACTCTCTGTGTTCTGGGGAATCACTTTTATTGTAGAATATTTTATAGAAGAAAGTTCTTTGAAAAATAGGTGTATATCATATGCGGAAAGATTATGCAATATAACCGGTATAAACTGAGGTGTTTTATAATTTAAATTACATTCGCTATGAGATGCCCCACGATAATTGCCCGTAAGATGACAATGATCTCTAACTTTATCGTTATTTAATATTTTCTTACATATATGACAATTTTTTGCATTATTATATTGAACTATTTCTATTGGGGTTATGAACATTTTCTTAACTTTAAGTAAATAATTTAAATAAATATCTGTACAATCTTCAACAATTTTTTTGGTAAATATATTCGCCGAATCTTCACCAAAATAATGTCTATATAAATTATTTTCTCTCTTAAAACTACAATTAATAAAATAACCGAATGCACAAGCGTGATGTTTCTGTACATTTGTGGTACTTTTACTTATAGCATCATCAACTTTTTCCAAAATAGATTCAAAGTCCGCATAGATTACAAATGGTACATCTAACTGTTTGTAGTAGTTCTTAAACTTGATAATACATTCACCTTCTGGCATTCTGATGACTTTTTTCACACAAACATTTTTATGATGATTATACATATAATCATCATGTGTATGATATAGGCAGGTGTTACATATCATGATCTTACTTCTGTGTGATGTTATGCTGGAACGAAGGAGTCTGAAGAAAATATAGAAAATACCAATACGATATAAATAAATATAACAATGAGAAGTAACTTTTTAAATAGAGATGAAAGCAGATTTTTCATAAATACACAAATGAAACTCACTTTGATATATCCTTGATGAGTACATAGTGGAAGTTTTCATTAGACTGGAGCAATAAGAGATTAATATGAATGTGTTTTTCTCCTTTTGTTATGTAGTATGGTCCTATAAGCGATGTGCCATTATGGCCAAATACATTGATGCTCAGATCATTTTGTTTTTCAAATTGTTTTATCTGCTTCAATGGGAGTGGAAACTCTAGGCCTTCAAAATTTAACACAATTTCCCCTGTATTAATATTCTCATCAGAAATATTTGTAATATTGTAATTTTTAAAGTTTTTCCGTTGTTTAGGATTCAGACCGCTATTTGTGTACAAAGCCGCAATGAGACACCATTTAAAGCAATAAATATCATTGTTCTCGATATTTATGCATGCACGTTTCATTGCAATATTTTTTGGAAGAGGGATAAAGCTCGATCCTCTTATTATGGACGCCTTGTTTATATTAACTTCAAGGGAATTTATTGAAATCAATGTCCATCCGCTATCCCTCTCTTGAAATTCTTCCATTTTGGCTCTTAGCTCCTCGGCTTGTTTCTTGTATATATCCTCTATGTCATCAGACAAAGTCACCAACATCATTTTCGAAATATGTACAATTTGGGAAACATTCATCTCATCATTCACCATCTTCATATAATCACATGTGAGCTCCATATTAAATTTAAATGTAGTATGTATCCTACTACGTTCATTGAGTTGTTGTACTATGGAGCTCTTGGTAGATTTCAGAAACTCCTCCGGAAACAAGACACCCACATTTTTGTTGAGGAATATATATGTCTCGATCCTCCCATTGAAGTTACTTATTCTTCTAGTGAGAAAATCTCCAATCCGTTCTTGCTGACAACTGTTTTTATGTTTTGTGGTTCTGACATGAGCCATATAACCAATTAATGGGATCATCTCATCACAATCCTCACAATATTTGTTTTGAAGACTTAGCTTACTAGTTCCAAGCATAGCCATCGATTGGTTAGCATATGAGTGCGTTTCCATATGCTGATTTAGTTTTGTTTGAGTCATAAAGACTTTGTTGCAGATGGTACAACTTGTAGTATTCATTTTATTTAATTATTTATTTGTTTATTAATTAATTTAATTATTTTATTTATAAACAATTTATTTAATTATTTTATTTATAAGCAATTTATTTTAGTTATAAACAATTTATTTAATTATTTTTTATACACTATAAACTTGTTTAACAAACAATTGTTAGTTTTAGCACTTTGATAGTGTTTGGATTTCAATAACTTTAAAAATTTTGTTTAGGTAAATAGGTTGTCACTTGTTGAGATATCAAAGCAGACTGATGACAATCTACATTATTTTTTCTACTTATATACGTTACATGAGAATCGCGTAGTAGTCATCAAACCTAATTTCTCTGATGGTATTACGACATATGATGAAATTCGTATACACACACACACACACACACACACACACACATACACATACACACATTCCCACAATTCATATGAGAATCGAGGAACGTGAGTGCAGGTCCCTCTATAAGTTTTTGTTAAAGTAAAATATACTAAAATAAAAATATAATTACCCCTATTCATAAAACTCTGCGTGTCAGCCTGATGGGACTTAAAATATTTAATATCTGAAATGCACTTGCACATATAAAACCTATGCCAACACAATATTTTTCTATCTCCATAAGAATAGCAATGTCAATAGCATAGAAAACATATATACAAATATATGTAAATATGCATGAAGAATTGTTGATGTAATTCACACAAGCAATGATATTCTTCAAAGCAAAAATAGATACGATGACATACATTAATCCAACAACATAAACATGCATACATACATTACCAAACGCATTCCCTATCCCCCTCCATTCCAAACATCTATCAGGGTTGCCACTACCTACAGCTTTTATATTATTTCCCCAGAGACCCCAAAAATAAATGTATACATACAATAATAATCATACATACGCAAAGCAACGAAAACTCAAAGTCAATCAAATAACGATCACTACATACACACAAACACACAGATCCCTTGTTACTACCCTGCAGTCAGACTGGGACCAAGTGCCTTTGTGTCAACACTAAAATTCTAGTGACAATTGTAGTATAATAAGTTTTCTTCTATCCGTCAATATAAAAGAAAGAGAGAAAACAGGTATGACGTATTTGTGGTGGAATTGTCAACAACTTGTCAATATGCATACATTTGTATGTATGTAAATTATAGAAATGTACCAGTAACTAACTGTCTGGTTGGTATGTCTCCATTTTCCCATAAGAACTAAGTAGTCACTATGTCTAGTCTATGTCTATAGCACGAAGCATTGCATGAGGAATAATTATAGAGTAGTACTGGTTACAAAGTCAAAAGGGAGTCAGTACATTTTCAACATCAACATTTCCTACAGGGTTATAATGTAACAAAAGTAGTAGATACTGGCAAACATGCAAGTAAATACAAAAACGCACACATATGCACACACACATACATACGCATATACAAACACTCACAGATACATCCATAAATCCACTGTAAGCACAAAGTTTCTCTACAACACAACAAAAGCTGTACACACAAGTATGTATATACATACATACATATAAACAGAGAACCAAACTTTCACACACACACACACATAACTAAGAAAATCTCAGCATGAATCCCCAAAATCCCCCATATGCAACAGGATTGCCAGTATTTATCTTTTTTCCCCGGTTTTGAATTCCCAAACTTGGACTATCGTCCCCATTACTAATCAAAGTCCGCATAGATTACAAATGGTACATCTAACTGTTTGTAGTAGTTCTTAAACTTGATAATACATTCACCTTCTGGCATTCTGATGACTTTTTTCACACAAACATTTTTATGATGATTATACATATAATCATCATGTGTATGATATAGGCAGGTGTTACATATCATGATCTTACTTCTGTGTGATGTTATGCTGGAACGAAGGAGTCTGAAGAAAATATAGAAAATACCAATACGATATAAATAAATATAACAATGAGAAGTAACTTTTTAAATAGAGATGAAAGCAGATTTTTCATAAATACACAAATGAAACTCACTTTGATATATCCTTGATGAGTACATAGTGGAAGTTTTCATTAGACTGGAGCAATAAGAGATTAATATGAATGTGTTTTTCTCCTTTTGTTATGTAGTATGGTCCTATAAGCGATGTGCCATTATGGCCAAATACGTTGATGCTCAGATCATTTTGTTTTTCAAATTGTTTTATCTGCTTCAATGGGAGTGGAAACTCTAGGCCTTCAAAATTTAACACAATTTCCCCTGTATTAATATTCTCATCAGAAATATTTGTAATATTGTAATTTTTAAAGTTTTTCCGTTGTTTAGGATTCAGACCGCTATTTGTGTACAAAGCCGCAATGAGACACCATTTAAAGCAATAAATATCATTGTTCTCGATATTTATGCATGCACGTTTCATTGCAATATTTTTTGGAAGAGGGATAAAGCTCGATCCTCTTATTATGGACGCCTTGTTTATATTAACTTCAAGGGAATTTATTGAAATCAATGTCCATCCGCTATCCCTCTCTTGAAATTCTTCCATTTTGGCTCTTAGCTCCTCGGCTTGTTTCTTGTATATATCCTCTATGTCATCAGACAAAGTCACCAACATCATTTTCGAAATATGTACAAGTTGGGAAACATTCATCTCATCATTCACCATCTTCATATAATCACATGTGAGCTCCATATTAAATTTAAATGTAGTATGTATCCTACTACGTTCATTGAGTTGTTGTACTATGGAGCTCTTGGTAGATTTCAGAAACTCCTCCGGAAACAAGACACCCACATTTTTGTTGAGGAATATATATGTCTCGATCCTCCCATTGAAGTTACTTATTCTTCTAGTGAGAAAATCTCCAATCCGTTCTTGCTGACAACTGTTTTTATGTTTTGTGGTTCTGACATGAGCCATATAACCAATTAATGGGATCATCTCATCACAATCCTCACAATATTTGTTTTGAAGACTTAGCTTACTAGTTCCAAGCATAGCCATCGATTGGTTAGCATATGAGTGCGTTTCCATATGCTGATTTAGTTTTGTTTGAGTCATAAAGACTTTATTGCAGATGGTACAACTTGTAGTATTCATTTTATTTAATTATTTATTTGTTTATTAATTAATTTAATTATTTTATTTATAAACAATTTATTTAATTATTTTATTTATAAGCAATTTATTTTAGTTATAAACAATTTATTTAATTATTTTTTATACACTATAAACTTGTTTAACAAACAATTGTTAGTTTTAGCACTTTGATAGTGTTTGGATTTCAATAACTTTAAAAATTTTGGTTAGGTAAATAGGTTGTCACTTGTTGAGATATCAGAGCAGACTGATGACAATCTACATTATTTTTTCTACTTATATACGTTACATGAGAATCGCGTAGTAGTCATCAAACCTAATTTCTCTGATGGTATTACGACATATGATGAAATTCGTATACACACACACACACACACACACACACACATACACATACACACATTCCCACAATTCATATGAGAATCGAGGAACGTGAGTGCAGGTCCCTCTATAAGTTTTTGTTAAAGTAAAATATACTAAAATAAAAATATAATTACCCCTATTCATAAAACTCTGCGTGTCAGCCTGATGGGACTTAAAATATTTAATATCTGAAATGCACTTGCACATATAAAACCTATGCCAACACAATATTTTTCTATCTCCATAAGAATAGCAATGTCAATAGCATAGAAAACATATATACAAATATATGTAAATATGCATGAAGAATTGTTGATGTAATTCACACAAGCAATGATATTCTTCAAAGCAAAAATAGATACGATGACATACATTAATCCAACAACATAAACATGCATACATACATTAACAAACGCATTCCCTATCCCCCTCCATTCCAAACATCTATCAGGGTTGCCACTACCTACAGCTTTTATATTATTTCCCCAGAGACCCCAAAAATAAATGTATACATACAATAATAATCATACATACGCAAAGCAACGAAAACTCAAAGTCAATCAAATAACGATCACTACATACACACAAACACACAGATCCCTTGTTACTACCCTGCAGTCAGACTGGGACCAAGTGCCTTTGTGTCAACACTAAAATTCTAGTGACAATTGTAGTATAATAAGTTTTCTTCTATCCGTCAATATAAAAGAAAGAGAGAAAACAGGTATGACGTATTTGTGGTGGAATTGTCAACAACTTGTCAATATGCATACATTTGTATGTATGTAAATTATAGAAATGTACCAGTAACTAACTGTCTGGTTGGTATGTCTCCATTTTCCCATAAGAACTAAGTAGTCACTATGTCTAGTCTATGTCTATAGCACGAAGCATTGCATGAGGAATAATTATAGAGTAGTACTGGTTACAAAGTCAAAAGGGAGTCAGTACATTTTCAACATCAACATTTCCTACAGGGTTATAATGTAACAAAAGTAGTAGATACTGGCAAACATGCAAGTAAATACAAAAACGCACACATATGCACACACACATACATACGCATATACAAACACTCACAGATACATCCATAAATCCACTGTAAGCACAAAGTTTCTCTACAACACAACAAAAGCTGTACACACAAGTATGTATATACATACATACATATAAACAGAGAACCAAACTTTCACACACACACACACATAACTAAGAAAATCTCAGCATGAATCCCCAAAATCCCCCATATGCAACAGGATTGCCAGTATTTATCTTTTTTCCCCGGTTTTGAATTCCCAAACTTGGACTATCGTCCCCATTACTAATCTACTAATATGCAGATGTATTAGATGATATATTTTTTAAAGTTTTCAGTTCAATTCTAATATCGATTGGTCCAGTTTTAACTGATTCATTTTGATGTGTAACATCCATTACAGTTATTGGAGCCATAGTTTTCAAGTTTTCTGGTGTTAATAATGGTTGAGTGTTGCGTGAATAATAACTTTGTTGAAATTGTAAGTACATGTCATATAGAATAGCAAAACGGTTTTTATCAAAATTAACATTTAGATCATCATAAGGATATGTATCGGATTTAAGATGTACTTTTACATCACTTAAATCACAATGTTGAAACGTGTTGTCATTATTTCGAAGACCTAACAATAGGAAGCGTGGTCTTTCGTTGTGTGCAGCTAGCTTAACATTCCACAAAACTGTTGTACTTTCTAGAAGTGAAGGATAATAATACATATCCCAACTTCTAAAACATATATACTTAATGGATGACGGTTGTTTATAGTTTTAAATATCTGTAATTTGTATGCATCAGCAAGTTGAATGTGTGGTACTTTCCAAGTTATATTTAAAATTGTTAACTTTGTTTTTTCAGTTGATAGTTGAGATTTAAAAACTTGATTATCATCTTTAGATCGTAAAAGAATCAATTCATGCTTAGAGTTAACTATTATTTTGTGAAAATCTTCGGCAAATCCAAGTAGTAATTTTAGTGGTACACAAAAATTTAAATATCAATTTTCGGGTGTAATATCATCATTGTTAAATGGTGACCATCCTGCATTTAATAGACTATCACTTTCAAATTTATTCAATGACACGTATTTTTTTAATTCTTTTGCAATACCCAAATGACGCGTGCGATCAATTTCTATACCATTAATTTCATAACGAATTTCATCAAATAGGTGTGCCATACAATTATTTAACAGAGGTATGGATGTAGAAGATGTTGAATCTTTCTTTGTTGCAAGACCTTCGATATATAGAAAACTTTCACTTGGTAAAACATACAAATCTTGATTTTGAATTGATATACGAATTTCATCATTATTTTTAAATGAATGTAAATATGATGTGTAACTGTGGTAGTCTTTCTTGATAATTGAATTATCCAGTTGAGGCTTTTGCAATATATTAATTATACTACTCATTTGTTTCTTTTCCTTGTTTGTAATTATGTAAATAATTTTAATATTTTAATTTAAATCCTAAATTTCTTAAAAAATCCTGATTAGTTTTGTTTAAAACGTTAGCTTTTTGAGGCTTTCGATGTTTATTATTTTTATTATGTTGTATTTTTAACCTTTTGCAAAAATTTTATGAATTTTCACCATTTTCACCTTCGTCTTCGGCTGATGGTGATTGAATAAATGTTAAATCATTGGATATATCACTTTTGTTGTATATTATTATTCTTTCATAGGCTTTAAATGTAATCGTATTGTTATTTTTTCACCACGAAAGTTTATTAAGTTTCCGTCTTGGTCAATAACTTTCAAAATTAAATTATTTATTGTTCTTGAGTTTACAGGTAAATATATTACAGTGGTAGGAGTCTCTGTTATTTTATATCCAGGACTAACTTTAAGTGAAAACTGATGTAAAATATGTGTAGACATGTTATTTATATACGAACCGCATACAATATTGCATTCAACGATTACTGTATTAATTTTGGTTATACCTATTGTTTTACCGGAATAATGTTCTATTCCAGGTGCTAGTACTTTTCTGCTAAAGCCTAATAATGATCCAATTGAGGATTTTTTATTAAAGTCAATTGAATCAGAAGTTGTTTTTATACATGTTCGTAGTGTATTATAATTGGCTCGTACATCAAGAGAACCGTTTGGATTCATATCATGATATTTAATTTTTAATACTTCAGCTATATCAGTTAATTCATATGACCCAACTGGAACTTCTATTTCATGATTTCCAATATGAAATAAATTGTTTTCAACATCAACATTTGGAATCGAATGATATGTATCAAAACTGTAATTTTCATTTAGTTCAATGGGTGGAAAATAGTTTGCGACAAGATGCGAATAGTCTCCGTTTAAAGTTAATGTTATTGACATTTTAGTGGTTCATGAATGATTAAATTAATTATAAAATTTTTCACAGTTTTTATTATTACTCATTATTTATATTAATCCAAGAATTATGTTCTGAAGAAAAACCAAGCCATTTAACATACATTTTATTCCTTTTCCTTTTCAAAACCTTTTCAACCAAATAAGTTTCTGGAAATCTAGTTTTCATTAATTCAGACTCATAAAACCCACCTCTAATTTCATGTTCTTGATAGTCTTTTAATATATATGTATTTGGATTAGTATTTTTTATTGTTTTAACAGTAAATACTTCAGTAGTCCAATTTGGTGTATAACCTATTTCAAATATATGTTTATATTTACTTATTATAACATTATCATTCACTTTGAACTTTGGTTTTGTAAATTTTTTTAAATTATTGTAAGCTGTATCCAACAAAATTTTTTCATTTGATGAATTCACTTCGTTGAACGACATTTTTATTGTTCTGTGGTAAGTGTTATTATATTTTTCTACAAGGCTCTTATATATGTTTATCCATTTATATGTTCCTTGATAACTAAACTCCTTCCACATCGTTCCTTTAAGAGTCCTTTTTAATCTTTCTATGATGGATCTTTTCAGAACACTAAATGTTGAATAGTGGTTGATTTGATTTAATTGCATTAAGTGCCAAACTGGTTATTGAAGAACTCCTTACCATCATCTGTTTTTAAATTTTTTGGTTTACGATTGCTTTTTATGCAAACGTTTTTCATAGCATTCGTTATGTTGAGTGCAGTTTTATTTTTCACTGCTATAGCCCATGCTTTTTTTGAAAAAGTATCTATTACTGTTAAGAGATAACGGTGGCCGTTATTATATTCTGCATAATTTCCCATCTCAACCAAATCCGCTTGCCATAAATCATCTATTCCTTTTATGACAACCCGTCTTCTTTTAAAATTTTTTCGCGCTTGCTTGTGAAGTTCATTAACTATTTCTCTTTTATGTAAGTTCATTTTAAATAAGATTCTTTACTATTAAGCATTCAGATGTGAGTATCATATATTTATATAACATTTCTATCCTATCAGCATTTACTTCACTTCTCGTCATCGATTTAAATATAAAATCCTCAATTGTATTGAATCTCTCTGCGATATTCTTAGAAAAGTCTTCATTTGCATAATTTATTTGTTTCCTCACTACTTTTTCAATAGCTTCAACATTTTCATTGATTCCATTTGTAATTAATTCTTGTAATACTTTTAAATCCCTTTGATAATGTTTAATTGAGAATTATAATCGTGTTTAAGTTCTCCACGTTGTTCGTTACTTGTTTTAATCATATTATTAAATTTTTCTACATCTCTTGTTATGTTATTCAATTGTAAATTATAATTGTATAATTTTAACTTTGAGTCATTTAAATTATGTCGGAAAGAAGTTTCTCCAAACTTATTTATATAACTCATTTTTTTCGTTTAATATATTTTATCAGCTTCTTTCAATTCTTCAATAATGGAAATTATTTCGTTATTGTGATTATTATGACCAACACTTTCTGATGAAACAAGTAAACGTAATCGGTCAACTAATTGATTTGAGTCATTCCAATAAATATAACTAGATTTTCGATTATCAAAAGTCTTTAAAGAGAATCCGGTACCTTTTGTTAGAACATTTGGTTTAGGATTAAATAAATTTTTTATTATACGAATATATTTATACGCTCGTGTACCTTTAATTTGAATTTTTGATTGATATTGACTTTTGTATTCTTCTTTGTATTTTTTTAAATAATTTTCATTATAATGTAGAGGCTTTGAATGAAAAACTAATTCAAATAATCCTGGAGACATTTTCCATGTTGAATTCCCTATTTGAATAGAATTATCAGCATTAAAATTCAATTCATTATTTGCATATCGCCACTTTCCACTTTCATCAATGTTGAAACCATAAATTTTATCTATTTTTTTATTATTTAGGAGTAGTTCTATATTTTCAGCTAATGGATATTTTTTAAAATCAGTTTCAGTTACTTGGTTATAATCTATTGCATCATCATAATTGTTCGAACTGTCGTCTGATGGTAGTGGTGGAAGTTGCGAATCTGTTATGTTATCATTAGATTGATAATCATCTGAGTTATAATCATCATCTTTTTTTATTATTTTATTCAAAGGTTTGGTTATGGACTTGGATGTATCATTTCATATATCATCAGATTGATGTTCATTCATTTTTTCAATTATCATATTTAAAGGTTTTGTTATGGGTTTAAATGTATCTTCTAAAATATTAACTCATTCTACATTATCCAGTTTGAGATTTTTTAATTTTGTTTTCAATACTTCTCTTGTCTCAACAATATTTTTTAACAATTTATTATCCATAATTCGTAATGATCTGCTTTACGTCTAATTGCAATCTGAATTATATCTATTTAAGATCTGCTTACTTATAGTTGTATGAATTCATCTAAACCTTTTTTGTATCGTCCTTTATTTATCAAATCATCCTTACTGATGACCAGAAATCCATATTTGTATTTCCTACATTCACTGCATATATTTGTAAATTCTTTAAATGACATATCGCCGATAACATGATCATTATATATATGTCGCAAATTCATTTCATCCTGTTTAAATATTATAATCATATTCGCATTATCACGTATAAGATGTTTGGGGATTTTTGTGCATGTTTGAGATAAATAAAAACAATCTATATTCTTATGTGTACCCATACAAAAGTAATCTCTTATAGTGTCTTGTTTTCCACAAATAACATAATCAAATATTATGATAGAATGTGAGTTCGCTTCTGTCGGACTTAGAACTCTCTCGTTTTCCGCAAGTGTAAAAATATTTATTCCTTTTATTGGGTCTATCAATTTCTTGAGATAACAGTATTTTTTTTGGTTGATACAAGGATTTTGAATATATGTAAATGTTCTTAAAACTTAAACCGTTTGGGCTTTCTATTAGACTAATCATGACATTAGTTTTGCCACAATTTAAGGGACCTACAATCAATGCTCGTATTAAATTTGGTAAAAGTGTGCTATGCTTAATTTCCGGTTCGTTTTCTTGTGCTTCATCCGAATTTCTTACAACAATTTGTTTAGCTTGCTTTATTAATCGCATTTTTGTAACTAACTTGGTTTTGATATAAACTTGTATTATATAAAGAAACCTTTTCATTTAAGTTTACAGTGTCAATCATATTACATGTATGATATATAATTAATAGAAATTAAATAATGGTTATAAACTATAAAATGGGAGTTAAAGATAATCAGTATAAAATTGGTAGTGTATTAGTAAACAACTTAATAAACAAATTACCCGTTGAATTACATTTACCTGGTTATCAGTTCTGTGGACCTGGAACAAAACTTGAAAAACGTTTAGCAAGAGGCGATAAGGGAATAAATTCATTACACGAAGCTTGTAAGGAACACGATATTGCATATTCACAAACAAACGATATTAATAAAAGACATAAAGCTGATAAAATACTAGCTGAAAAAGCGTGGCAACGAGTAAAATCTGAAGATAGTGGCTTAAAAGAATGAGCACATGCTTGGTTCGTAACGAACGCAATGAAATCAAAAGTTAAATTGGGGTTAGGCATGAAGGATATCAAAATTCATAAATCTAGAAAGTCACAGAAGAAAAAGTTTGAAAAGTGTAAAGCATGTGATAGAAAATTGTTTTCAACAGCTGTTAAAAATACTTTAAAACTCTTGAGAAGTGAAAAACCAGAGAACTTACACGATGCTGTTAAAATTGCTCTAAAATACATTACTTCAAACTTCAGAGGGAAAAAGAGAGCTAATATTGTCATACCGGAAGTTATACCAATACCAAAAATTTGTGGATTTCTTCCATTTATTCCAATCCTAACAGCTTTGTCAACACTTGGAGGTTTGGCTACTGGTGGATCAGCTATTATTAAGGCTGTAAACGATATAAAAAATGGAAAAGAACAACTAGCAGAGACTACTCGACATAATAGACATATGGAATCAATTGCGATGGGAAAAGGTTTATACCTTAAAATCTGGATATGGACTTTTTTATAAGCCAGCTCCAAAAAACTTCTAGATAATCTACCCAACTGATCATTAACTGATCAAGATTTAGCGAAATATGGCAAAAAACTTGAAAATTTTAGAGGTGTTTTTATGCGAGATCGTTTGCTTAAAAAACCATTAGTTCAAGAATGTGGTATTGTTAATTTAGATAACTCTAGTGGTGCTGGAACTCATTGGGTAGCCTATTATAAAAATCATAACTATAAAGAATATTTTGATAGCTTTGGAAACTTACAACCTCCAATTGAAGTTGTTAATTATTTAAAGATGCCCATTGAATATAATTATGAGCGAAAACAACACTAATACATTTAATTGTGGTCATCTATGTTTAAAATTTTTATTCAATAAATGTAACATGAAATAAATAAAACAAATATTTATATATATAAACATAAGCACATGTGTTGCATGTTATTTTTCTTCTTAATCAAGCTTTTTTTTAAATTATATAAAAATATAGTTACTAATTGTAAAAATTAATCTTAGTTATATACACACTAATATTAAATTTTCATAAAAATATCATCATCCTCATCATTTAGAAATAGATCTGTAAAATTATTTATTCCTTGTTTCTCTATATCATCAATTTCCATTAGAGAATCATCGTCAATATCATTCATAAATTGTTCCTTATAATGTCCCCAAGCAAGGGTATCTACTTTATTGTTGCAAACATGTCTTTTATCATCTACATAGCTCAAAGATATTTTATTCATTAAAGAAGTATATATTATGTAGCTTTGACTTAAATACATACATATTTGCATAGTAAATTTGTTTATTATACAAATAATTTTTATAGTCACTTAAACTTAACTTAGCACAACAATTATTTTTTACACCTTTTGCTTTTTTTTATTTCTTTCCCGTCTTCAGTACTAAAAGAATACATTTTAGATCTCAAACCAATAAATTCCCTCATGACGACTCCATTATTTTCATCCTTCATCATTCCCAATTTTTTTTTGTGGAATGTTAAGCTAGCTGCCCACAACGAAAGACCACGCTTTCTATTGTTAGGTCTTCGAAATAATGACAACACGTTTCAACATTGTGATTTAAGTGATGTAAAAGTACATCTTAACTCCGATACATATCCTTATGATGATCTAAATGTTAATTTTGATAAAAACCGTTTTGCTATTCTATATGACATGTACTTAAAATTTCAACAAAGTTATTATTCACGCAACACCCAACCATTATTAACACCAGAAAACTTGAAAACTATGGCTCCAATAACTGTAATGGATGTTACACATCAAAATGAATCTATATTAGAATTTAACTGAAAACTTTAAAAAATATATCACCTAATACATCTGCATATTGTTTAATTATTCATGATAAAATGTTTGAATACATTCCGCTGACAAATGAAATAAGAAAACTGTTGTAGGTATACTGTTACTTCTAACTGTTAATTTGTCTAACGATACTACATTTAAATGTAAAAATGATATAAATATCAAACCTAACATAGTTAAGGTTTATTCACAAACACTTGTTATACATAAGTAGTCATTGTCAGTAGTCAGGATGATACTAAAAGATATATACGATTTCTTAAAACAATGTTCCAATATCATTTCCCATGAAGATAAATATAAGCTCACTAATATTCAATCACATCTAGAAAGATCAAAACAGAGTAAAACAACTATAAATAAATTTGGCGAGCATTATGAAGATTGTTGTTGGTCTAACGAAAACGAAACCTGTGAACCAGACACTTGAGTATGTATACAACAAAGGATACGTAATATGGAGATGGAGAAAGACGCAACCTCACTTATGAAATTTTATCAGAACATATCGATGGCTTAATTCCAGAGTATGCGAAGTCGACTTAGCATGTTTTGAAGGAGTTTGTTTATTTGAATTTGGATTGATGTAACGTGAGTCCTGTCAAAAGCTCCAATTAATCGGACAACCCTATCAAAAGTTATGCTCAAAATTGTAAAATTGAATTTCTATCTTATACGGCCCTTGAGAAATTCCAAATAAACTTTGAACGCGTCTCCTGTAAAATTCACTTTCTAGACTTAGCGTACTCTGGAATGAAGCCATCGATATATAACGTTAGTAAATGCAAAAATTGTAATTTTCAAAAAGTCTAATGACTAATAAAATAATAAAAATTAATGAAAATGTGATGGTTTTTTATTTTTTATTTTATTTTATTGAATCAAAAAAAAATGTATATACAAAATGTCTGTTATGATTGGTATTGTTGGTAGTGTTGTTGTTGTTCTATCTGATCCTTTTTTGTTGTTGTTCTATCCGATGCTTCCATTTTAATATTGCGGAAGATATCGTCATCTCCATCCAGAAAGTGAAGAAATGGTTCAATTCTTGAATCTGGTGTTATTGCTGTCGCTGATGTTACTTGTGTCGCTGGAAATTTTATCAGAACATATATAACATTAGTAAATGTAAAAATTGTAATTTTCAAAAAGTCTAATAAATAATAAAATAATAAAAATTAATGAAAATGTGTATGGTTTTTTATTTTTTTTATTTTATTGAATCAAAAAAATGTATATAGAATAAATTTCATAATTACCATTAAATTAAGACTCCATCGAATATAATTTGGTTTGCTGCCTCCATTAGAATATCATTTTGACCATCATATAAAGCCAAGTATGACGCTACATCTAAAGGAGGCAGCGTCAAAATGTCTGTTATGATTAATATTGTTGGTAGTGTTGTTGTTGTATCCGATGCTTCTATTTTAATATTGCGGAAGATATCGTCATCTCCATCAAGAAGGTGAAGAAATGATTCGATTCATGAATCTGCTGTTATTGCTGTCGCTGATGTTGTTGGTGTTATTGGTTCAAATGATTCGATTCTTGAATCTGGTGTTATTGCTGTCGGTGATGTTGTTGGTGTTATTGGTTCAAATGATTCGATTCTTGAATCTGGTGTTATTGCTGTCGCTGATGTTGTTGGTGTTACTGGTTCAAATGATTCGATTCTTAAATCTGGTGTTATTGCAGTCGCTGATGTTGTTTGTGTCGCTGATGTTACATTTGAATATTTTTTATTATTTTTATTTATTCTTTTATACAATGGTGTATACCATATAGCTTTTTTTAATTCTTCATTGTGCTGCAAATGTCGCAAAAAAACTTTTTTCCATCTTTTAGTCAAAAATAAAAACCAAACAAATATAGCAGTTGAACACTTGATCTTTTGGATTATTTCAAACAACTAGAATTTGGTTTGAAAAAGTATCTGATTTTATACTTTTTCTGAAGGCACTCATACATCTACAGACAATTATCCTTGTTTTGAAAATTACATGTCCGTTTCTTTCTTAATTGAAAATATATGTGTGTCCTTCAATAAAACATAGATTTAGCTAACGCACCTTCTCAATACTACGACATACCTAAAAACAACCATACACATGTCTTTCTTTCTTAAGAGTTTTTTTTCATATTTCTTTGTTATAAAAAAAAAGTATGTTGTGAATAAAATTTCAATTTTATGACCTCATAAATTATTGCAAACGGATCCTTGTTTTGCTGAATCTCCAAGTCATCTTGTGACTGACGTCCTTTGTAAATAATCAGAGTTGTTCCGTACAAACAGATTGTGAAATTTCAAAAGCATGCATATGCATGCCGCTATTCTGAGTTTTTCCATGCAAACATATTGTATATAAAAATTTCTGTACAACCAGATTGTGAAATTTCAAAAGCATGCATATACATGTCGTTATTCTGAGTTTTTCCATACAAACATATTGTATATAAAAATTTCTGTGCAAACAGATTGTGAAAAATAAAACAAATACTAGGATTTTTGTTCAGTTGAATACACACATTTATTGTTCAAAAAAATTATATTACAAGTATACAATCTTTGTTATAGTAATAAAAAAAATTAGCATAGTGCATAATTAGTAATGAAAAAACGACAATGGTAAGACTGTTGTAAATTTAGTGATGGTAAATTTGGGCCTTCATTACAAAACACATTTCAGCAAATTGAAATACGATGAATCAAACCAATTCACATATTCCATTTGCAGAAAAGTTTCGTATATAAGGCAGAAATCTACATCAACTGACACCACATACAGTGGACCAAACACAGAAGAACGCTGATGATGAAGGTTTAGTGGCCTTCGAAAACGGCTGGCTGTTCCGTTCAACTATGTGTTGTCAGAATATTTACAACTAACTTTGATGTTATTTGTTCATTAATAATTATCACATGTAATTTGGCTTAAAAGGCGATACGAACATTAGCCTGTTCAATTCATTAAATATAGAAACAAATTAACTAGCTATAGTTATTTCAAATATTGCAGAGCCATTTTGTGATTGGCGTCCTTTGTAAATAATTGTCCAAATTTTATCATTAATTTTAGCTAAGTAAGGATCCATATTGTGTTACCTTCCATTCAAAACTTAAAATTTTGTAAGGTTCGTTTAAGGGAATATCATCAATTTTCGTGTATTCCGATTTCACTCCTTGGGCTATGTTAATTATTTGTTGATAGATCTAAGAACAAAACAAAAATTAATTAAATCTTGTATGTATTTCTTAAACTTTCATATAATAATTCAAAAAATTCTAGTGTTATGTTAAACTTCATTCTTACCATTTTTTTTGAATGTAATTTCAATGTAATTCCAAGTAACTTTGAAGAACAATAACGAAAATTAAATTCTGAATGGTCTTTTATATAAATTTTTGTGGGACAATCGAACCCTCATTTTAGTTTTAATAAAAACACTCAAATGAGAATCGCATTGACGTTGTTCTTTGTTCAACTTATTATGTGGGAGGAAAGAATATCTCATTTGAAGTTAACGTTGTTGTAGGAAAGTATAAATGAAAAAATATATAAGTATGTATTGGAATCACAACAATTTTTGAAGTACCCTTATAGAGAAAATATATGTATGTATTGGAATATCCTTCCCTACATGTATTAGAATAGCCGTCCTTATGGAGAAAATACATGTATTGGAATATCCTTCCTTATGAAAAAATACATGTATTGGAATATCCTTCCTTAAGAAGAAAATACATGTATGGGAATATCCTTCCTTATGGGGAAATACATGTATTGGAATATCCTTCCTTATGGAAAAATACATGTATTGGAATATCGCTTCTTATGGAGAAAATACATTGCGCCAGTATCTCTATATATATATACTACTCGTTGACAAGTACATTCTTTTTTTTATTTTCTATTATATTTTGGTTTTTCCGAACCAATTTCAGCACTAATTCAATATCATGCACGGTAAAGTTGGACGAGCGAGCACTGTTTTGTCCATTTTTAAGAAGGAATATAACAAATGTAAACAAAAATCATATGCTATACTAGAGTTTACTAATAATTAACTAATGACTGTAAATTTGGCCCTAAGTACGTAAACAAGACCAACACCATTGAATATGTTTTCGATATTTAAGTAAATCCAAAATGTGCAGTGAAATCATTTCAAAAAAATGCATATCATATTTTGGATCTAGAACAAAAGGTAATGCAACTACGTATCTGATTTTTATTTTCTTATTTTGTTGGTACATTTTAAAGGACTACATTTTTAATAGATAATATTTGTTCGAAAATAATTTGTCGATATCAAAATATAATTAAATATTCTTTTAAATACCTCCAAATTGGATCTAGTTCCCATGTACATCTCATAGTTGTTTTATATAAATATTTTCTTAGGTTCGTTTGCATAAGAAATAAAGTAATATCCCATGAAAGTTTCCGTTAATATATCGCTCAAAACTTATACGTTGTAGCTTCAAGTGGGGCAACAAAAATTTTAAAACTTAATAATTTGATAACGTCATATCTATGGAAAAATATATTTTTAGGAAGGAATAAGTATTTTATGTATATTAAGAAATTAAAATATATAAAATTAGAAGAGATGAGGAAAGGAAAACCATCTAAGCAGTTTGACCACAATGTGTCTCTATATTGTTTGTATAAAGCGACTTTTCTGCAAATTAAAATGGAAAAGTTTTCATGCTGTGTAGAAATCCATTTAATTTATTATATTTGTGTTTTTTTAATAAAGCCTTTAGTATAGGCTTATCTTTAATGTACGCGAATATGGGTGTGAAGTTCTCTGTTCAAATATTTAACGAGTCTTTACGGAAGATAAAACCACTTATTGTTGTCTAAATACGCAATAACTTTGGATCCGCATTGTGTTACCTTCCATTCTAAACTTAAAATTTTGTAAGGTTCGTTTAAGGGAATATCATCAATTTTCGTGTATTCCGATTTCACTCCTTGGGCTATGTTAATTATTTGTTGATAGATCTAAGAACAAAACAAAAATTAATTAAATCTTGTATGTATTTCTTAAACTTTCATATAATAATTCAAAAAATTCTAGTGTTATGTTAAACTTCATTCTTACCATTTTTTTTGAATGTAATTTCAATGTAATTCCAAGTAACTTTGAAGAACAATAACGAAAATTAAATTCTGAATGGTCTTTTATATAAATTTTTGTGGGACAATCGAACCCTCATTTTTGTTTTAATAAAAACACTCAAATGAGAATCGCATTGACGTTGTTCTTTGTTCAACTTATTATGTGGGAGGAAAAAATATCTCATTTGAAGTTAACGTTATTGTAGGAAAGTATAAATGAAAAAATAAAAAAAAAGTATGTATTGGAATCACAACAATTTTTGAAGTACTCTTATAGAGAAAATATATGTATTCATTGGAATATCCTTCCCTACATATATTAGAATAGCCGTCCTTATGGAGAAAATACATGTATTGGAATATCCTTCCTTATGAAAAAATACATGTATTGGAATATCCTTCCTTAAGAAGAAAATACATGTATTGGAATATCCTTCCTTATGGGGAAATACATGTATTAGAATATCCTTCCTTATGGAAAAATACATGTATTGGAATATCGCTCCTTATGGAGAAAATACATTGCGCCAGTATCCCTATATATATACTACTTCAACGCATGTGTGAAATGTGTCTACAATTTTTCACAAACAAAAATACTAACCAATGCCAATGGCGGTTTAACTCATGGCAAACAAAGAGCTGTGAATCAAATATTATTGGTTAAGCTATTGCTGTTAGTTAAATTATGACTGTGAATTTGGGCCTTAATTGTACAAGAAGTTTCTTTTGTTTGTTTTTAAGTTAGCAACAAGAATATTTTTTATTCTTTGAGCTGAAATAAATTAAGTTTTTAAATTATTGCATATTAAAAAAATAAAAATATTCGTTTTCCTCTGAATTTGGCGAGTACGAATACGAATAGCTAAAAAAGTACGAATATTCGGGAGTTCGAATACAAATGTTCATTCGTACATCAATAAGTACATTTTCTACAAACAGTTCGTGTATATTATACACTGTATATCAGATTAGTACATAACTTTTTTATTATTTTGTTGAACTAACTAAAATATATACTTTAAATAGGTATGCAAGGTTTGAACTGCGGTTTCCTTACTTTATTTTTTTTAAATTTATTTTTTAATAAAAGTATAAAATTATAATATATAGAAACATATAAGTGTATATGTTTTTCATATGTTAATGTAAAATACTTCATTTCTGAGGTAATTTAATACAAAAATGATTTTTTTCTATGTCCACTGCCTGAATTAATAAATTTAGCAGTAATATCGGTATACCGGTATTGTAGACTCGTTAACGGTATGTTTTGGTAAAATACCGATACCGAAATAAAAAAAAAAATACCGATACCGTTACCGATACCGAAATTTAAAAAATAATTGTACCGGTATCAATACCGATACCGTTATTCCTTACGGTTTCCAACCTTGGTTCAAACGTTAAGCTCTAGCTAGAGGTACAAACGTTCATTACTTGTTGAATTCAGTTGCAGGTATGGAGATACAAAAAAAAAGTTGAGATAAGCGTTTCAAGTTGTTTTTTAGTTTATGCACTTTTCAAAATATTTTGCAACAAACTGTACATGCGAATATTTTTCTCATTACAGCCTGCTCCAAATCTAACCAGCATGGAATATGCTATGTCAGCATATCGAAAAGACAACTGCGAGTATTTGGCCAACACGGATTTTTCAAAATCTTGTGAGTAAAAAATATATAAAAATACATCTACTAATATCATAAAGTTGAAAAGTTTGTATGTTTATATGTATGTTTATATTTATATGTATGTAAAATTATGTTTGTTAGAGGTATTCTCCGAAACTGCCGGTGCAATAAAAAAAACTTGCAACAAAATGAAGAATGGAACTTCCTGCAAAAATAACTTTCTTTTATAGAATTTATTTATAATTTTTATTTTCATTTAATTTATTTCTTCTAGAGCTCTTCGATGAGAGCTCCTAGAAAGTTCAATTTTATCTCTTTAATATTTATGATTTTATCAGGCTAAAGTTCGTATCGCTTAGTAAGCCAAATTACATGTGATAATTATTAATAAACAAATAACACCAAAGTTAGTTGCAAATATTCTAACAAACACGTAGTAGAACGTTCAGCGTTCTTTGTGTTTGGTCCACTATGTGTGGTGTCAGTTGATGCAGATTTCTGCTTTATATATGCAACTTTTATTGCAAATAGAATAAGTGAATTGTTTTGATTTATCGTATTACAATTTGCTGAAAGCTTTTTTGTAATGAAAGCTCATTCTACACGTTTGTCAGAATATTTTTATTTGTTCATTATTAATTATCACATAAGCGATACGAACTTTAGCCTGATAAAATCATATATATAGAAACAAATGAAGTTCGAACAATAATAATTAAAATTAACTTAAACTAATAGCCAAGGGCCTGTGGCAAAAAAACTAAATAACAATATACTTATAGTATCAAACCAAAAATGTTTGTCTTAAGTAGAACAAAAATAAGCAAATTAACTAACATATGCATAATTAGTAAAGAACAAACGACGATGGCAAGACTGTTGTAAATTTAGAGATGGTCAAAATGAGCTTTCATTACAAAAAAGCTTTCACCAAATTGTAATACGATGAATCAAAACAATTCACATATTTTATTTGCAATAAAAATTGCGTATATAAAGCAAAAATCTACATCAACTGACACAGCGGACCAAACAAAAAGAACGCTGATGATGAATGTGTAGTGGCCTTCGAAAACAGCCGGTTGTTCCGTTCTACTACGTGTTTATCAGAATATTTAAAATTTTGGTGTTATTTGTTTATTAATAATTATCACATGTAATTTTTTTTACAAAGCGATATGAACTTTAGGCTGATAAAATCATAAATATAGAAACAAATGAAGTTCGAATAATCATAATTAAAATTAACTCTTTTAATTTTACAAAAATGTGTATACTGCACTAGTATGCTTATGGCGATTCTCGAAAACGATTTCAGTACATATAACTTCAGATTGATTTTTCTTGATACAATAGCAAAAATTTAAATCTGGCAATCCTGTTTCTCCATGTCTTTTACTATCCATCCCTGAGATCAGTTGTGTGTAATTGTGAGTGAGTCTGTATTACTTTCATTTTGAAATTACATACACAATACTGATTTCAGTTTTGTGTGTTTGTATGTGTGAGACAGTGAGACTGTATTATTTTCGTTGTGAAATTAATTTTTCAATACAAATGTGGTGAAATTAATTTTTCAATACGAATTTTGTGAAATTCAGTATTTAATATTGATTTCAGTTGTGCATATGTAAGACAGTATTACTTTCTTTATGAAATTAATTTTTGTGACTGAATTAGAGATGGACGCGTGTTAAATTTTTCCACCACGACACGATCCGAAAAAAATACAATACAACACGCACCAGAAAAATACAACGCAAGATGCACGAAACGAATTGAACAGCAAAAACAAATTTTTTTATATTCTAAACATATTTTTGCTTAATTTTAACGTTTGATGAAATATTTATGTTTACGTATGTATCTATGTGTGTTCTATCATACACTATCAACCATTTTGACGATACAAAATATTCAATTTCTTCTTTACTGGAAATTCATGCATACATATATTATACCTTAAATTGTTTCTTGTTTTTCTTGTCAATGTTGCTAAAGTTGACCTGACCCGAACACACGAAATCAGATTTTCTGTCACGAATACTTCGTATTGAGTCGTGCATGTTCGTGTCACGAAAAAACACGACTCGCATACATACATCAATTTTTGATAGTATTATTACCTCTGATGATATTAAAAAAACATCGATCTTCTAATAACCACTTTTGTAACAACATGTAAAAGAAATAAGAAATGGCAAGTTTTGTGTGCGAATTTTGCGGACAACATTTTCTCTTAATGGAAATTTGAGAAAACATATTATATTGGAACATGAAGGGATATCGTCCTCATTTAAATGTTCAACCTGTTTTATGCGTTTTTCAAACCGATCGGAGTTCCAGCGACATACACACTTAGTAGATCATTCTACAAATGATCTTACAGAAAACATATATTGTGAGTTGTGCAAAAAAGAAATTCAAAAGGACAATGTGGCATTACCATCTAAGAACAAATACTCACAAGGTAAAAAGTGCAGAAGTTGTTGACAATAATGTGCGAAGTATTAAGTCTTGCTTCAAAAACCGGATATCATCATATATTTGAGAAAATAAAAATAAAAGCAATTTGATACAAGAAAACTTTACTAACACCAGTGCGATGTAATTGTAAGAGAGAATTTCAAGAGCAGGATAGTGGATGGACATTAATAGAAATATCTCATCTTAAAATTAATATTTATAAGTATAAATGTATTAAAGGCTCCCAATATATTCCTTTACCACCAACAATAAAGAGAAGACATGTATGCGTCAATGTAAAAACTAATGATGAATATTGTTTCAAGTGGGCCATAATATCAACATTTTGTCCTATTACTTACTATTCAGATAGATTCTCATCATATAATATTGAAAATATAAAGGATGAAATTAAAACACTGGAGAATAATATTGTTTTAAAAACCTGAACTTTCCCTTATCAAGTAACAAAATTAAAGTCTTTGAAACCAACAACCCTGAAATAAGTATAAATGTATTCCGCTTAGATGATGATAATATAGTTGGCACATACTACCTTACTACAGAGGAAAAAACTAATCACATTAACTTATTACTTTTGGAAGAAGGAGAAAGATTTCAATATGTGTGGATCAAAAATATTTTACTTACATTGATAAACACTGAAAAGTATACTGATTAAAAAAAATATATTTTTCTATTCACTTACAGATTGATAAGGATCCAATTAACTACACATCAGCATAAAGTGTAGTTGTAAAGTGTAGTTGTGAAAGTAATTGTATAATGGCGGTTCTGCGTACATTAAAATTTTAAATTTGGGTAATTAAAATTTTAAATTTGTAAATTTATGTGCAAAATATTCTAAAATTTTAAAATTTGGGTAATTAAAATTTTAAATTTGAGAAATTGTGTTTTCAGTGCGCTTTTATGTTTTTAGGAGTTTTTTGTTTACATTAACTGTTTTCTTTTATATTAAGTGTATGTATGTATGACTGTGGGAATTTGTGCTTGGAATATTTTGTGGGAATACATTAAGGGTGTTAGTAGATGGGTAATGGGGACCTGAGTCCAAGTTTGGGAATTCAAAACCGGGGAAAAAAGATAAATGGTGGCAACCCTGTTGCATGTAGAGGGATTTTAGGGATTTTCATGCTGGCTATGTGTGTGTGTGTGTGAGTTTGATTCTTTCTATGTATGTATGTATGTATATATATACTTGTGTGTACAGTTTTTGTTGTTATTGTAAAGAAACGTTGTGCCTACTGTAAGCATAGATGTATCTGTGTGTTTGTATATATCTATGTATGTGTGTGTGTGTATATGTGTGCGTTTGTATTTACTTGTATGTTTGCCAGTATCCGCTACTTTTATTCCAGTGGCAGACAAACATTATACCCAGTAGGAAATGTCGATGGTGAAAATGTACTAACTCGCTTTTGACTTTGTAACCAGTACTACTCTATAATTATTCATGAAATGCTCTGTGCTATAGGCATAGACATAGTGGCTACTTAGTTCTTATGGGGCAATGGAGACATACCAACCACACAGTTAGTTACTGGTACATTTCTATAATTTACGTGCATACAAATGTATGTATATTGACAAGTTGTTGACAATTCCACCACAAATACATCATATCATATACTGACGGATAGAAGAAAACTAATTATACTACAATTGTCACTAGAATTTTAGTGTTGACACAAAGGCACTTGGTCCCAGTCTGACTGCAGGGTAGTGACAAGGGATCTGTGTATTTGTGTGTATGTGGTGATCGTTATTTGATTGACTTTGGTTTGCTCCTCTGAGTTTTCGTTGCTTTGCGTATGTATGATTATTATTACATGTATACATTTATTTTTGGGATATCTGGGGAAATAATTTAATAGCTGTAGGTAGTAGCAACCCTGATAGATATTTGGAATGGAGGGGGATAGGAAATGTATTTGGTAATGTATGTTATGTAAGTTTATGTTGTTGGGTTAATGTATGTGGTTGTATCTATTTTTGCTTTGAAGAATATCATTGCTAGTGTGAATTACATAAACACTTCTTCATACATATTTACATATGAGTGTATATTTGTTTTCTAAGCTATTGGCATTGCTATTCTTATGGAGATAGAAACATATTGTGTTGGCATTGGTTTTATATGTACAAGTGCATTTCAGATATTAAATATTTTGAGTCCCATCAGGCTGACAAGCAGAGTTTTATGAATAGGGGTAATTATATTTTTATTTTACTATATTTTACTTTAATGTAACAATTGTAGAAAATAGCTTTTGCGTAAATAAAGCAAAGACTTATAGAAGGACCTGCACTCACGTGCCCTGATTTTTCCTATACCTTCATATACAAACTGATGCTAGCTATTTTGGTCTGGGTGCTGCTGTGTATATGAATTTCATTATATACCGTAATACCAAAAGAGAAATTAGATTTGATGACTACTACGCGATTCTCATAAATTTTATCATATGTCGTAATACTGACAGAGAAATTAGATTTGATGACTACTACGTGATTCTCAGGTAACGTATGTAAGTAGTTAAAATAATGTAGATTGTCATCACTATACTTTGATATCTCCACAAATCACAACCTATTTTCCAATCCAAATTTTTAAAGTGTTTGAAAACAATAAAAAAAACTACAAAAGTATTAAAACTAATTATTGTTTGTTAAACAAGATTATAGTGTATAAAAGAAAATAATTAAATAAATTGTTTATAAATAAGATAATTAAATAAATTGTTTATAAATAAAATAATTAAATAAATTATAAACAAATAAATAAATAATAAAAATAATTAAATAAATGAATACCGCAAGAGACCTACAAAGTTGTTTATCATCGATTGATAATATAATATTATTTTTAAGTTATTGTAGAATGTTGCACCTTATTAAGCGCGGAATATCTTGTGTTATCGAATGATGTAAATATATTGTAAATGTACCGAAAACTCGGATTTTCGAATGCAACATTTCGAAAGTTTTAAAATTTTGATATTGGATCATTATTAACATAGGTTTTTTGTAAATATCATAGGTTTTTTGTAAATATATTCGGAACTACATAACCGATTTAAGAGTTTGATATCTCGTTTTGAAAAACATGACAACATCTTTCAAATAAAAAAAAAAAAATACAAAAAGCAAAAAAAAATAAATATATGTATATGTCATTGGTAGTTCAATATGAAAATTGGATTTTGCCACGCCCCTCTGTCCGCAGACCCAACATCAAAAATCAGACTTCACAGTGTCACCCGCCTGAATATTATAAATATTCCATGAAAATTTCATCAAAATTTCATCAAAATCGGCCCAGCCGTTTTGGAGTGCATACGTTACATACATACATACACACATCCTGTTTGTGAAAGTTCTTAAACTTAATAATTGTTTCATCTTCGGGCATTCTGATGACTTTTTGCCGCAAATATTTTTATGATGATTATATACGCATCTATTGCGATGCGAAAGAAAAATGCTACGAAATCGAACGATTGGTACTCTCTAATGCGTTTGTGCATTTCGTTTTCGCATCTATTTTTCTTTTCTTTCACAAGCATGGTATTACCGCACTCTGTAATACGAAAACGTCTGTCAAAATCGTCTGATTATCGCAAATATCTTGCGATAGTTAAATACCAAACGCAAAGAGAGAAAAACATGTGAGTACGTTGAAAAAATATTTATATTTGATATTAAAATTGTTATTTTTAGAGAGAAAAAAATTACATTTTATTTTGTGCATATATATCTAAAAATGTAAAATCAAGGTGAAATATAATTAAACAAACCATAGCATTCATACTGTCCTGCAATTTTGTGTTGAAATGTAAGTGCTTAATATGGTTGGAACGTAGTATTCCTTCAATGCCGAGCAGACCTCGAAGCAATGTCAGACTGCTGCGATAGTTTTATGATAGTTGGAATTGCTCTGGATCTCTTTGAAACTTTTAGCTCGTGTTGAATAGCGTTTAGAAGATACAGAAACGCTTCCTTATTCAAACGGAAATTTTGAAGAGAGTATTTTGGACTTACATATCTCTTAAGACGCGTCCTACACGGTCGTTTTCCTCATCGAACACTATTTTACTTTCAATTAAAAACTGTTACACTTCACTTTTTCCTAACTTTCCTTTCCGGAAAAGACGGTTTTTACATATTTTGGCATTTCATTACTGTCAATCTTTGCCATATTTCCTTTTGCAAAGTCACTGCTGCCACTTTATCAAAGAATTTTGCGAAAGGATTTGCGAAAGTAATAGAGAGTACCAAATTGGCATCTCATCGCATTTAACTTTCGTATCGTAAGTGCTTTCGCATCGCAATAGCGAGTAACTCCCCAGGATCTTACTTCTGTGCGATATCATGTTCGAACGAAGAAGTCTAAAGAAGAGAGAAAAATAAAATAATATGTAAATAAATATAACAAATAACAAGTAAAATGTAAAAAAAATTTAATAAATACACAAATGAAACTTACTTACTATATCTTTGATAAGCACATAGTGGAAGTTTTCATTTGACTGGAGTAATAACATATTAATGTGAATGTGCTTCTCTCCTTTCGTTACGTTAGTACGGTCCAATAAGTGATGTTCCATTATGACCAAATACATTTATGCTCACATCATTTTGATTCTCGAATTGTTTTATCTGCTTCAATGGGAGTGGAAACTCTAGGCCTTCAAAATTTAATATAATTGCCCCTATATTAATATTCTCATCAGAACTATTTGTAATATTGTAATTTCTAAAGTTTGTTCGTTGTTTAGGATTCAGACCGCTATTTACATTCAAAGCCGCAATGAGACACCATTTAAAACAATAAACATCAGAGTTCTCGATATTTATGCATGCATGCTTGGCTGCAATATTTTTTGGGAGAGAGATAAAGTTCGATCCTCTTATTATGGACACCTTGTTTATATTAACTTCAAGGGAATTTATTGAAAGCAAGGTCCAACCGCTATCCCTCTCATCATTCACCATTTTCATATAATCACATGTGAGCTCCATATTAATACGTAGTACGTATCCTAACACGTTCATTACGTTGTTTTACTATGGAGCTCTTTGCAGATGCGTAAAACTCCTCCGGAAACAAGACACCCACATTTTTGTTGAGGAGAATATATGTCTCTATCCTCCCATTGAAGTTACTTATTCTTCTAGTGAGAAAATCGTTAATCTGTTCTTGCTGACAGCTGTTTTTGTTTTATAGTTTTGACGTGAGCCATACAACCATTTGATAGAATCATCTTATCACAATCTGCACAATATTTGTTTTTAATATTTAGCTTACTAACTCCCAACATAGCCTTCGACTGGCTAGCATAGGTGTGCGTTACTATATGCTCATTTAATTTTGTTTGAGTTATAAAGACTTTTTTGCAGATGGGACAACTTGCGGTATTCATTTATTTAATTATTTTTATTATTTATTTATTTGTTTATAATTTATTTAATTATTTTATTTATAAACAATTTATTTAATTATCTTATTTATAAACAATTTATTTAATTATTTTCTTTTATACACTATAATCTTGTTTAACAAACAATAATTAGTTTTAATACTTTTGTAGTTTTTTTTATTGTTTTCAAACACTTTAAAAATTTGGATTGGAAAATAGGTTGTGATTTGTGGAGATATCAAAGTATACTGATGACAATCTACATTATTTTAACTACTTACATACGTTACCTGAGAATCACGTAGTAGTCATCAAATCTAATTTCTCTGTCGGCATTACGACATATGATAAAATTTATGAGAATCGCGTAGTAGTCATCAAATCTAATTTCTCTTTTGGTATTACGGTATATAATGAAATTCATATACACAGCAGCACCCAGACCAAAATAGCTAGCATCAGTTTGTATATGAAGGTATAGGAAAAATCAGGGCACGTGAGTGCAGGTCCTTCTATAAGTCTTTGCTTTATTTTCGCAAAAGCTATTTAAATATAGTAAAATAAAAATATAATTACCCCTATTCATAAAACTCAGCTTGTCAGCCTGATGGGACTCAAAATATTTAATATCTGAAATGCACTTGTACATATAAAACCAATGCCAACACAATATGTTTCTATTTCCATAAGAATAGCAATGCCAATATCTTAGAAAACAAATATACACTCATATGTAAATATGTATGAAGAAGTGTTTATGTAATTCACACTAGCAATGATATTCTTCAAAGCAAAAATAGATACGATCACATACATTAACCCATCAACATAAACATAGATACATACATTACCAAATACATTCCCTATCCTCCTCCATTCCAAACATCTATCAGGCTTGCAACTACCTACAGCTTTTAGATTATTTCCCAAAAATAAATGTATACATACAATAATAATCATAAATACGCAAAGCAACGAAAACTCAGAGGAGCAAACCAAAGTCAATCAAATAACGATCACTACGTACACACAGATTTCTTATCACTACCCTGCAGTCAGACTTGGACCAAGTTTTTCTGTGTCAACACTAAAATTCTAGTGATACTTGTAGTATAATAAGTTTTCTTATATCCGTCAGTATAAAAGAAAGAGAGAAAACAGATATGACGTATTTGGGTGAAATTGTCAACAAATTGTGAATATACATACATTTGTATGCACGTAAATTATAGAAATGTACTAGTAACTAACTGTCTACCAACCAGACAGTCTCCATTTTCCCATAAGAATTAAGTAGTCACTATGTCTATGTATATAGCACAAAGCATTGCTTGAGGAATAATTATAGAGTAGTACTGGTTACAAAATCAAAAGCGAGTCAGTACATTTTCACCATCGACATTTCCTACAGGGTATAATGTTTATCTGACACTACACCAAAAGTAGTGGATACTGGCAAGAATACAAGTAAATACAAAAACGCACACATATGCACACACACATACTGTAAGAACAACGTTTCTCTATAATAACAACAAAAGCTGTGCACACAAGTATATATATACATATATACATAGAAAGAATCCAACTCACACACACACACATAGCCAAAAAATTCTCAGCATGAAAATCCCCAAAATCCCCCATATGCAACAGGGTTGCCAATATTTATCTTTTTCCCCCGGTTTTGAATTCCCAAACTTGGACTCAGGTCCCCATTACCTATCTACTGAGACAGGAAACGCAACTACCATTAAGCAGATTTAATTTTTTTTTTTAATTATTCAAATCACAACGAACAAACTTATTTTCTTGTTGAAAAGCGATCAACACAAAACGGGGGCATTCTCTATTTGCAGCTATTTTAACATTCCAAATATGGCTAGTTCTTTTGTTTAATTATGGATTAACATAGTAATCCCAACCGCGAAATGACATACGTATAGAAGTACCATTGTTAATAATTTTAATCATATTCAATTTGCTAAAGTCGGATAAGTGTACATGTGGGATTCTCCATTAGATGAGTGAAATTGTAAGTTTAGCTTTTTCAGTAGAAACACTAGCGTACAAGATCTTAATCGTTCTTATTGCGCAAGAGCATCAGTTCATGTTTTCCATTTAAAATAACTTTGTTGTAGTCTTCAGTGAATCCTAGAAGCACTTTTAGAGGTACATAGAAACTGAAAAATCCATTTGCAAGAGTTACCTCGTCAATTTTGTTCCATCCAGCATTTTTCATAACATTGCTTTCTGTTGGTGATAGAGAAACCAAATTTTTTATGATGCTCGTGGCTCCTAAATATCTTGTATGATCAATTTCAATTCCATTGAGCTCATAGCGAATTTCATCATATAGGTATGCTACAAAGTTGGTTTTTAATTTAAAGTTCTCTGAAGGAAAATAAGATTTAGGGGTACTATCATCGGCAACAAACCCTTCTACATAAATGTAGCTATACTGGGTAGCACGTACAAATCTTGATTTTAGATTGTAAGTACATATGTATGATAGTTCTTTTTGATTATATTCTCATCAGACAAGGGTTTAACTAACACATCTATTATTGAACTCATTTTGTCTTCAATTTAAAACTCAAAGACTTTAAAAAATATTTATTTGATTTGTTAGTGCTTTCTGTTGAGCTGGTTTAATGTTGTTGTTGTTGTTGTTGCTGCTTTAATTTTCAATGTTTTATATTATCATTATTTAGTTTGCCTTAAATGTATTCGTATTGTAATTTCGTCTACTCGGAAATTAATTGAATCACCATTCTGATTAACTCACGCAGAGCTAGTGAACTTATCTTTCGGGTGTTTACAGGTAAATAGATGAGATTTCTTGGGACTTCATCTATTTTATAGCCATGGAGGCACATTAATCAGAAATTCATGAAGTGTGTGCGATTTGGAATTATTATTATATATATTAATAGCAATACTACTTTCAATTGGTAAAAGATTCACTTTAAAAATATTAACTGGAAGATCTGAGTAATAATATTTGTTTGGTGTTAGGATTTTGCTATTGAATCCAAAAAGTTTTCCAATTGTATTGTCTTTATTAAAATATACAGGATCCTTGGAACTATTAACTTTAACTTGCATTGTGTTGTTATTGGCTTTAATAAAAATCTTATTTTCTGGACAGAGTCGTTTGTATTGCTCTTCTATAAAATCTACAATATCACTCAATTCATAAGATCCAATTAGTATTTAAATTTTATGTTCTCCTATATGGAACATATTGTTGTAGGTGTCTACATTTGGAATACTGTTGTACGAATGAAAATCAGTTAGAGCATTTACATATTTATTTCACTTTTTAATTTTAAAATTAACATTAGTTTCTTAATATTACTGCTATTGTTGTTCATGGTGGTGTAAAGCTATAAAAATTTATCCTTATTTATCCAATAATTGTGTTGATTAGAAAATCCCAACCATTTAACGTATGCCTCCTTTGCTTTAGTTTTAAGAACCTTTTCAACTAGATATGTATTTGGATATCTAGTTTTCAAAAGTTCTTCAGTATATAGAATCCACCTCTAATAGGATTCCCAAGATAATCTTCTAATATGAATGTTGCTGGATTTGTATTTTGAACTCTTGTAATTGTGAAAATTTCTGTGGTCCAATTTGGAGTATAACCTTTTTCAAATGTATGCTTATATTTGCTTATTCGTACATGATCTCCAACATTAAATTTCGACATTTTGCACATCTTCAAATGACTGTATTTAGTAGCTTTTGCTCATTTGTTGAGTTGACTTTAATCGGAGACATTTTAATGGTGCGATGAACTTTTCTATTGTATGCATTAATTAAATCTTTGTATATATAGGGTGTTTTTTATTGAGGTATAGAACTTTAAGTTGGCATCACTTTTTTAACTGGCGGCCATTTTGTCAGCTGTCAAGTGATTAATATTTAGTTTGGTTTGCCATTTCATCATGAACAGGTTGACAAAAAACAACGCTTGCAAATCGTGCAAATTTATTTCGAAAATAATGGTTCAGTTCGGGAAGTTTACCGCAAGCTCCGTCCATTTTATGGTCGACAGAGGAATTAATTCGGTTAACCATGGATCGTTTTCGCACTACGTTCACTCTATGTGATAATACGCATCCGCTGAAGTCGCTCGTCTACGCCAACAAACCAGAAACGTTAGGGGACTTGGAAGCCAACATTCGTGGCGTTATTGCCAACATACGGCCCCATATGCTCGAAAAAGTGGTTGAAAATTGGACCTGTAGAATTGGCTTTATTCGAGCCAGCCGCGGCGGCCACATGCCCGAAATCATATTTAAACGTTAATGGCATAAAATTATCCTTCCAAAAAAGCCAAATTGATGGACATTAAAACGATTTTCTTGTGTTTTATTTCAATTCGAAGTTCTATACCTCTAAAAAAACACCCTATATCAATCCACTTATATGAACCATTAAAGCTAAATTTTTTCCACATCATTCCTTTCAATGTTCTGTTAAATTGTTTTACTATTGATGCTTTCATACTGTTATATGTTGAGTAGTGATTAATGTTGTATTTATCCATTAGTTTTCCAAAGTGTTTGTTGAAAAATTCTTTACCATCATCTGTTTGTAAGTTTTTTGGTACTCGTCCCATTTCAAAAATATTTTCCATTGCCTTGGTTGTTTCCAGTGCAGTTTTTGTTTGCCCATGCTTCATGAAAATGTGTCAATTACAGTTAACAAAAATCGATAATATCTGTTTTCTCTAGAATAGTTCCCCATTTCAACTAAATTAGCTTGCCACAGATCATCTATTACTTTCATTACAATTCTACGACGCACAGTGGTTCAGAATCGTTTTTCATCGGGCAAAACTCTGTAACTTTTGAACTAATGAAGATTTTTCTTCATTTTTTTCGTGGATAGATAACGTCTTAAGCTTTTATCCAGTTTTAGTTTCATTAAAATCAGTACAGTGGTTGTTGAGAAATTTAAGGTTAAAATTGAACTTGAATTTTTTTTAATTTGCTTAGAAATTATCGCTTTTTATTTTTTATTTTTGTTGAAAAAAGGCCTTATAATGAAACTAAAATTATTTTTATAAAAACAACAAAGTAAGTTTTTAAAAATTAAATACATATGCCTAGTTTTTTCAGTCATGAATAGTTTATAGAGTCTTGGTTATGAGTGAAACAATTTAAAATGTTTAGTTGAACTATAGTGAATTTTAATCAGAAATAATTTCTTAGTCGGGCTTAAGTTCAGTAATTTCAATTCTTATTGAATGAAATATTTTTTATTAATTAATGTGAGTTTCTAAAGAAGAGAAGAAAAATTAAATTAGACTATAAGCTGGAGGAAATACCGATATTTTTCTATGCAGCAACGCACTTCATCAGCACCCAAGTCTATCTACTGGGGTAGATATTGTTATTAACATCAGCTATTTAACGCAAATTTTTTAATGAAATGGAATATGAGAAATATTGTGTATACAATTATTGATTTACCTTTGGTAAACACATTTGTAAGTATCACTACTCATTTTCTGTTTATCCGTTTTTTCATTTTTATATTCAGGTTAGAATGAAGTTATGTTATGTTATTTTTCTTCTCTTCTTTAGAAACTCACATTAATTAATAAAATATATTTCATTCAATAAGAATTGAAATTACTGAACTTAAGCCCGACTAAGAGTCTTGGTTATTTGAATATATATACATAAGTATGTAAGACATTTGCAGACATAAATAACTGAACCGTTTCTACTGAATATCTGCAAGACACTGAATTATAAATATTACTTAAACACTACTCATAAGAATCATAAAACTAGTTTAAAATAATTTAGTATCACTTATAACACAAATTACCTGTTAATATTTAAAATATAATTAGGTCTTATAAAATTAGGGATTTTCCCCAAAATCAGGCTATTAGATTTTTTTATGATGGACTTATGAGAAGCTTTAACCATAATTCAAAACTAAATATTAATACCTGAAGAAATGTTTATCTGTGGATATATCACAGATATTTATATTTGACCTCTTTTTATACAATGCACAAAACACTTTAGAAACAGGTTATTTTAATATCATTCAATAAATATTAATATTTTTATACTTTATTTCACTCAAATAACAGTATATCCAAATTATAATTATTATTTATTTGGCTGGAATATTGCTTGTAAATATTCCATATTCAGTTCTGTATTAATTCTGTCGTGTAGCAGTCCCTTAGCTTCGGGTTCCACTTTCGTTAGTTGTTTTTGTGATCGCAATTGACAAAGCAAACTATCTTTAATGTTTTCACATCCGATTTCTTCATTTATATTTTTCAGTTTTCGCCTCTTAGATCTATCGCTACACTTATCTAGCGATTTTTGTGGTCTTCCTCCACTGTTTTTACTTGTAGTTTCAGATAGTAAGTTCACCTTATAACCATTTTGCAAAGCACATATTGAATTTACTTTTACTCCAATCAGCTTCCTTTTATCGTTTTTACAAATTGTTGACAAAAGCAGATACTTTGTTTTGTAACTCCAATTCTGTTTCACTGCTGTAATAATTTAAGTTTAATTTTATATGAAAGTATCGTGTTTCCTAAAACGCTATAAAGTAAAACTTGCAAAAATTTATCAATCTTTTAGAATCATATATTAAATTAAATTCTCAATTTTTGAATAAAAGTAAGTCCTCCGCTCGCTCCCTCTCGCTCCTTCTTTTTTCTTTCAAGTAAGCATGAAAAGACGTTCAAAATGAACGTGAGGTTATAGCTATATCTTCTTAGCAACCTGTCTACCTAACTTAATATTCAAAAATCAGTTAACTATAAAAAATTGCAGGAAAACAATCAACATAATACGTTTTGCTACCGGTCATTTGTACTTATGATTGTTAATTTGGAGTTTGCCGTATTCCGTTTTAATTATTAATCTCTGTTTTTTTAATTCAAAGTTATGTATGTATATAAAAATAAGTTTTTTATTGTTTTTTTATTTTGTACAGGTAGAATGCATTTACGTGATTTCTAAGGCAGATTTTCCAGCAAATTGGGTAAATTTTTTTTTTTATAATTTTTGAGTATTTTCATTAAAATAAAAAAAGTATTTCACAGGCGGGTCGTGGCGGGTGCAAAAGTATATTTACGCTTAAAGAAGACACTTTCGTATTTCTCTGAAGAGTTACGGGTTTTTGATCCCTTTTGACCTTCAAAAGTTATACACTACTAAACTTCAAGTTTTACGAAAATATGGGGATTAAAATTTCTTACATCGCACTCTAACTACAAATTGTACAGGGTGTATACATACCATTTCTTCAAAACCAACAGCTTGCTCAACATAACAAAAAAGACAGCAGCCCCTTATCGATAATAGTTTTCAAGGAATTGTAATTTATTTCTGATCAAATATGAGAAATTTTTGTTTTTTTTAATTAACATAAATTTGTTGTTTTTGGCAGCTGCCACGCCCACTACTAAGAATATTTTTACCAAATATCTACCTTAGTTTTGATATGTTTCTTTTCTGATGGCGTAAAAATTTTAAGAATCTGTGCCAAGAAAAATATAGGTTTTAGCCGATGAAAATTGATTCTGAGCTACCGTGCGACGCATAAAAACTTTTCGAACTTGCTTATGCAGTTCGTTTACTAAATTTCTTTTTGAAGACATTAAGTTGTTTTAAAGATTTTTTGGAGAGTGTTGTGATCTACTTACGCACTTTCAGCTATTGATACGAACATGTAATTTTCCAATCTATAAATTTTCTCATTAAGCTGTTTAATTTGTTCTTCAAAAGAAGATTTAATTTTTAGAATTACTTTTTGAATTTTATAATTGTCTTCTATCTCTAATTTTATTTCGCGTTGGAGCTCCTCGATTTGTATTTAAATATCTTCTTAAATTATATTATTGTCTTCTTTAAAGCATGTTAATAATTTCTCTTCTAGTTTTTCGATTTGAGTTTGCAGAAACAATTTATTTATAACATCGTTTTCCTCCAGAGCTTTTGCAACATTTTTGATCCTTTTGTTTGGGACATCAATGTTGTTGTTCGTATCCACAAAGAACCCCAGCAGTTTAGGTAAATTTTTCAAAGAAATTATGCTGCTAGTATCGTTTAAATAATGTCCAAATTTATTAACAGACATACTTTATATATATATGTATATATTTATTAAAGTTAATGTATTATATTTGCTTCACGTAGTTCTTCAATAATTGATACAATTGTGATTAGTATGACCTGCAGCTTGTGATGCAAGCAGTAGTCGAAGACGATCTACTAACTCATTTGGATCGTCCCAGTATATATAGTTTGTGATGTAAATTTAAACATCAAGTTAATACTATTAGTAAATGTATTTACATAAATCACTTTACTTCTTTTTTAATTGTCAATATATGTTTTCCAAATAAAATTAGCCTCTTGATAGAATTTAAAAACATTACATATTGGCGACATTAGTAGGGAACTGGGGATACTGGGTCAATTAAAATTTTAAAATTTAATTACCCAAATTTTCTTGGAAATTTGATACCTACGAGGGTGGTTCAATAAGTCCGTCCAATTTTTTGTTTACATAAGGAGTTTTTTGTTTACATAAGGAGTTTTTTGTTAACATAAGGAGTTTTTTTTATTACTACATACGAGGGCAGTTCAATAAGTCTGGTTTTTTATGACCGTGAAAATTTATATGTATGTATGTTTGTGGGGTGGATTAAGGGGTTTCATAAGATTAAGATTTCATAAGTATACATATATACCGACGGGAAAATCATGAAAATGATTTTTGCTAATACCAGCGGGAAAATCATGAGTTGATTTTTCCTATACCAATGGTGAAATAGTGAAAATAAATTTTTCCTAATGCCGACGGCAATGCATGATTATTCTTTTCAAATGCCGACGGCAAAACATGATTATTTTTCCTAATGCCGAGGGCAATGCATGATTATTTTTTTCAAATGCCGACGGGAAAACATGTTTATTTTTTTCGAATGCCGACAGGAAAACATGTTTATTTTTTTCAAATGTCGACGAGAAAACTTGTTTATTTTTTTCAAATGCCGACGGGAAAATTATGAAAATGATTTTTCCTAATGCCGACGGAAAATTTGTGGGTGTTTCTAGCTGTAGGAATTGAAGTCTGGCTGTGATTGGTGGAGAGCGAGGTGTGTCTAGATTGTGAGACCTTAAGGCTGACCGTGATTTGGGTAGGTGAGGGTGTTTTTTAATATGTAACCGCGGGAATTCGGTGACGTTTATGCTTTTTGGAATTTAAGCCAAGCTGTGCTTGTGGGGGGCGGGGTGTATTTGATCGTAGATCGACTGGCGAAGGGCGGGAAGTTGTTGTAATATGTATCCGTGGGAATCTGTGTACATGTATGTATGTATGTATGTAAGAGTTTAAGGCTGTCTGTCATTTATGAAAGGCTAGGTGAGAGTGTTCATGTAATACGTATCAGTGGAAATCTGTGTATATGTATGTTCGTAGGAGTTTAAGGCTGATTGTGATTTGAGGTGGGGGAGGGTGTTGTTGTGATAGATAGATAGAATGTGCCTATGTGTGTGTATATGTATATCTAGCAGTTTAAGGCTGTCATTGATTTGAGGTAGGCGGGGGGGTGTTATTGTAATATGTATCTATAGGAATTTGGGTGTTTATATGTCTGTAGGAATTTTTGTGCTTGTATGTCTGTAGGAGTTTAAGGCTGATCGTGATTTGGATTGTTGAGATTGATCGATTGTATGTGACCTTGAGCATTTGTGTATTTATATCTGTAAGAACTTTAGGCTGACTGTGATTTGTGAGGGGAGGGGCGTTGTTGAAATAGGTTTAATTTTTCGTAGATGCATTTTAGTATGTGTGTGTATGTGATTTTCTCACCGTAGTATTTATATGTACGTAAAAATAAATTGTTTCTCATATGAAAATTTTTTGCTAAAAAATATTATCATATATCTGAACTTCCATAATCCTAGTATGTTTTTCATATTGTAGGATGAGATTGCTTTTTATTTTATCAAGCTTAAATTTGTCCAGTGTTAAAGTCCGTCGGTCAGAAATTTGTTTATATTTGTATAAATATTAATTTCAGATTTTGCAAAATTCTTGTGTACGATCGTGGCGATTTTGTGTGTGTATGTGTGTATGCACGATAGAGATTGACTGGTCTGTGATAAGTTTGTTTATTTAAGTACATTTGTCTTCTTCGACTTTCGTCTTCAAGCGTCAATAGCTTGGAGAACGGTTTGTATGTTTTCATGATGTAGATATGTAAGCGTGATTGTTAAAATCTAATCAATACTTGAGCATGGGTAAGAAATTTAATAATATATGTACATATGTACATATGGATCTACAAATTGATTTTATGTATGTATGTACATACAAATAAGTCTGTGGCTCCCTGTTTAAGTAAATTTTTTTTTTTGGTCAAGTGCGGTCTTTTATTGCTGATGTAAATATTCGCCTGGTCTTTTGTGTATATACAGTGGAGGCTCGAAAAAGTTAAGTCATAGAAAAGTTAAGTATATGGAAAAGTTAAGCAGCTTTTATTCACAATTGGTGACTCCAAAAAGTTAAGTAATTCTCAACTTTTCTGAGACAATTTTTTTATATATAGTTTTTTTCTCTTTCTAAGATGATCTCAACTTTTGTATGTAAATCCTCAATACATATTTATATATATAGTGAGTCATATACGCCTGTATACATGCAAAAATAAAACCGTTACCGTTATATATTTCTTTTTTTGTGAATTTTATATGCAGTTGCTCTCATCAGTTGGTTGTAAAAGAAATTAGTCGTAGAATTTGTTTTGTTCTGATTGACAAACATATTTCACAGCTTCTCGAACTATGATCGGATTTCGTAAAATGGCATTCAGATAAAAAGCTCCATCAAAATAAAGTCACCGTAACACATACCAAATAATCGTAATGTGTAATAATGCATGCATATCTTCTAATTAGTTTTCATGTCAAAACAGTAATAAACATGTATGTATACATGTATATATGTACATATAATTCTAATTGACAATTAAAAAATAAATAAACAATGTACAAATACACATATAACCTCTTGAATTTTTCATACTACGGAAAAGTTAAGATTTCGGGAAAGTTCATCACCCCCAAAACAAACTACGTAACTTTTTTGAGCCTCCACTGTATGTGAAATATCTCCATAGTTTTTTTATTTGAAACTAAAAAACGTTCTTTTAATTTTTAGATGTATTTATTTAAAAGTTTGTGAGGAGTTTCTGTTTTAAGTAAAATTGAATTCCTCTCTAGTTGTAGTAACTATATTAGAAATATTTAATATATTTTATTTCGATTTGTTTAAAGTTGATGTAGCCTATATAGTCACCGTTAGAAATTTTTCGGTATAAAATTTTTTCCAACCATCGTCTTTTTTCTTCACCTTTTACATATGTATATTTTAGAACATCTTGCAATGGCTTTTAAAAAACGACAAACGCAGTCCAGCTTAGGTGATGATAGTTTTTTGTTAACCACCTTGCTTCTCTTTCCTTTTTGATTGATAAACATTTAAAATCAAATGGTGGTTTTATAATGAAATTGTTATACTCATTACTGTTGAAAACATCCGCTACTCCTTTTTCTAATGAAAATCATTCGAATTCGTTTTGAAACCTTACACGTCTATTAAAACCATTTTTTCTCATTCATATTGCTTAATTTATAAGACTTTCGGGACTTTCTATTATTCGATCATCAGTAAAAATGCAGTAGCTGAGGTCCTTGCTTGCTGTTTCAAATTAAATTTCTATATCAATTGGCGCGCTATTGAATAAAAGGAGCTTTTATCTTAAACTCTGATGCAGTTACAAGCGCTTGAAATTCTTTCATATACGAGTAATAGATACATATCATATAGTTACATATCATATATAACTGTATAACTTTCATGTTTTAATTTTATATTAAGATCATCATATGGATATAAGACTGAATTTAAATGTACTTTTAAATTAGTCAAATCACAATGAACAAACTTATTTTCTTCTTGAAAAGCGATCAACAGAAAACGAAGTCGTTTTCTGTGAATTTAGGTCTATCCTCTCGACGATTTCTCTAGTATACAAGATGACTTTGCATGTCGGAGTTTCTGGCTGTCCTTTGTCGGCGTTATGGGTAATTAAATCTTAAAATTTGCCCAAATTGTGTTACTTGATAATGTTACTATGCTTACATTAATAGGCTATATGTTTATCCCTTTTATTTGATGATCTAGATGATTTTTTTTTGTTTTTCTCATGGTATTAAAGTTTAGCGTATTGTATACATATTTCTCCTATGTTTAATTATGCTTTGTCTTCATGTGAGACAGATTGTATATATCAGTTGGTCAGTCAGTCTCTTGTTTTATTTATTTTCTTCTTCTGATGTATCACTACTTTTTTTGATTTTACTACTTGAAATAGAGAACATTAATATAATTTTTAAATCCATTATTTTTAATGAAAATATATACATATATGAGTGTGTACATATGCAAATGTATTAATATCTACATACATATATGCGAATATATGTATGTATGTAAAAATTATTTTACATACAAAGAAATACATGTTTAATAAACAAGTATTGCACCAACTCGATCTTCAGAAACTCAGTCACCTCCACCATGAATTCAGCGTAGGTGTTTTCATATAGTGTCAGAAACATTGGAATATCTACATTTGAAGGAATTTTTGCTTCAAATATTTCTACATCAGATTTGCTGGCTGACCCCTTGAAGTTATTGTTGGTGATGAAGTTTGAGTTGTATCGGATTCTGATATTATGATTTCTCACTTAAAAAAGGTCCTCATCACCTTCTATCAGGTTTTTATATTTTTCTAACATGCATGTCTTAGCATGCTTTTGTCCATAGTGACGCAAGCGTCCGAGATGTAGTGGTGTTTCAGTAAAAAATCTATACTATTAGAATTTACGATTTCGCTCTTTTTATTCTTTTACAAAGTAGATACATATTTATGTATTTCATTTAGCATAGAGTCATAGTATTTCTTTGCTTACAAAATTATGTGACGTGAGGAATTCTTTTAAATTTGCATGCTTCGGCATGCTTTCAATATTTTTTCTGTAAATTTATTTAATACTCATACAGATAAAGATATAAAGTAAGATCTGCTTACATTGCATTTTACAATTTACGTATGCTTCAGCATGATTCCAGTTGAAGTCCATATTTATTCAGTAAGTTTGTCTGATACTAATTCATACACATATACATTCTTACATATTGGAAATCTAAGTCCAATTTATGTAGTTTATCTATATTTTCTAAAGAGTTGATAGCTATAGAAATGAATAGAGTGAAAATCAATTATAATAGCCCATGGGCATATTTTAAAATTTCGCTTGCTAGAGCTTTCGAAATGGAAAATGTACAATTTTCACTATAAAAAGTGATAATATTATGTGTTACTGAATATTACACTGTGTTGTAATTTATTTTGAACGCTTAAGTTTTCACTATAATTATATTAATGTTCTCAATTTCACGTAGTAAAATCAAAAAAAAAAAAAAAAAGAAGTGATACATAAGAAGAAAAAATACATAAAACAAGAGACTGACTGACCCAGTGATATATACAGCCAGACCAGGTCCTGATAGCCTGATCTGGTACTTGACAACCTGATCTGATATCTGATAAGCTGATACCTGTTCTGCTATTTGCTGTTAGCAAAGCAGTTGGTGTCGACAAGAAATGTCTTGAAGAAAAAGCTTCGTAGTATAAAAACTGGTGAAATAGATACATGTGAGCAACAAAAGATACATTTAAACCTATAACAGAACCTCTCAAAGAATTCATAAATAGTTATAGAAATATTGGAAGAATTCACAAGAAAGAAGAAAGTAAACTGAAGATAGAAGCTGAAAATAATACAAGTTTAAAGCCCTCAGTCAATATAGAGACAAGTACACCAAAGAAACTTTCAGAAGGAACAATATTTGATGATATCATCTTATTTAATGATGCGAGTTCTCGCTGAACCTTCATAGTGGACAGACGTCTTAGCGGAGTTTTTTTTCCATATACATATTAAACAAAAAAAAAATCATACAAAAAATATTCGTAATACATTATAACAGTAATACATATTAACTTTCATAAATAAGCAAAGCAAATATTGCTGATATTTTTTTACATAGCAAGAAACAAAAAACAAAAACAAACAAAAACCGCAAACAAAGTGCTCTTGACGAATACTCTACATGAGTACATCAAAAACAAAAAATTGTGAAGTGAGTTCAAACGGCAGAAATGCATATTTTACTGTGAGTTCTGAAGTTCTTAATGTTAACAATAAAAATAAAAAATCTGATGATAGTCTTTTTCTAACGGCAAAGCCACTTTTTCGTCAGCGATCAAATTCGCTTTTTCCAATGCCAACTAGTGATTTGTTAATTTTACAATTGCCTAGTACTTCTTCATATAAGTCAGCGATATCATCCCCTTCGGGCTCGTATACATGACTTAACAAGGTTATCACTACAGATAACAGTAGCACTAAGCCCAAGGTTCAAGTCGGAATGGATAGGTATATAACTGTGGTAAAGCGTGGGCGAAGCCCAAATTCTTTAAAAATTTCATCTGCTCCAAAGATGTCTAGGGATAACAGCGCATCATCTACTTATCGTCAAAATCGATTTTCACTATTGCAAGACAATAACGACAAGCCCGCTGCATTATCGCTAAAGTCTTAAGCCACCACCTATCTATCTGAGAGAAAAAAAACTCTAACGCGCTTCTAAAAAAAACTTGTCGGCCATTGGTGAAAATACTTTTCACATCATTCCAATTAAACGAGGTAATATTGATTAAACTAAGATCCAAATATATGATGAAAAAGATTTCCGGTAAATTATTAGTGAATTTGAAAAAAACAAAACAAATTTTTACACCTATCAACTTAAAAGTGCTAAAGGCCTACAATTACTATTAAAGGGCATAGATTCATATGTTGACCCCGAAGAAGTAAAATATGCTCTTATCGACAAAGGATTTAAGGTTAAAAATGTTACTAATATAATTAACAGAGAAAAGGTCCCCCAACCCTTATTTCGTGTCGAACTGGAGCCGAATGATATACAATTAAAAAAAATTAAACCCATCCAATTTATAGCGTAAAGTTTCTCTTGCACCGAAAAATCACAGTTGAAGAGCCACGTAAGCGTTCAGGTCCCGTACAGTGCCACAATTGCCAAGAATATGGCCATACAAAAACTTACTGCAAATTACCTACAGTTTGTGTTATCTGCGGTGAATTGCACGGTTCTGCTAGCTGTACGAAGCCAAAAGATCAAGCTGAAAAAAAATTTAGTAATAATGTGATAACTACAGAGGATGTCCTGTATATTCTTTCGTTAAACAGACTATGGGACAAAAACCTAAATTAGCTCCAGCTCAATCAGCAAACGCTTTCTCCGCCAATTTTCCTCCAATGAGCGAAACAAGTACTTCACTTTTCCCACGCAGAAAGTGTCCCCACCAAGTAATTCAACAAATGCTAACACAAGCTTTAATTTCAGTCGCCTTGAAGCCACTATTGATAATCTGGTGCAAACTATACACAACTTTACTACAAATATGACTAGCATGATGCAAGAAATGCTGCGAATGCAGAATACTTTGCTTCAAGCATTAATAAACAAGCCATGAACACGTTAAAAATATGTTTCTGGAACGCAAACGGCATTCGCCAACACAAAAATGAGCTCGAGCACTTCCTTTCGGAAAAAAATATTGATGTAATGTTAGTTTCTGAGACTCATTTGACTTCGAGAAGCTTTTTTAAAATGAATGGCTACACCTTGTATGATACTAAGGACCCGAGAGGAAGAGTATGCGGTGAATCAGCAATTTTAATAAAGTCAAGACTCAAGCACTATATTCTTGATAACATCTGCGCAGAAAATTTTCAAGCAACTAATATTTGTGTTGAAAATTTTTCTACAAATTTCGTTATATCATCAATTTACTCCCCTCCAAGATTCTCAATTACTTTGGATGAATACGAGGATTTCTACAAATCTCTTGGGCCTTGTTTCGTAGCAGCTGGAGACTACAATGCAAAATATACGTTCTGGGGTTCACGCCTTATTACACCTAGAGGAAGAGCGTTGTTCAATACAATTTCAAAAATGGGCTTGGATGTCATTTCAAGTGGAAAGCCCACTTACTGGCCTACAGACGTACAAAAAATTCCGGATGTTATAGATTTTGGAGTCATGAAAAATATTTCTAGAGATTTAGTTCATGTCGAAGCTTCCTTAGATCTCTCCTCCGATCACTCTCCCACTATCGTTATAATCTGTAACCCACTAAGAAGTGATTTACCTCACCCATATGCGAAGATGATCAATCGTGTTAATTGGCTGAGATTAAAAAAAAATCTTAGTAGTCATTGCACGGAAAACATAATGCTAAGAACATCCGATGATATTGAATCTAACATTGCGAATCTTAACGAAAATATAAAGCAGGCTGCTGAACATGCTTCTACCTCCCACCCGCAGACTGGGTTCAATAGAATTTATTCTACGGATATTGAACGTCTCGTATGTGAAAAAAGAAGAGCTAGACGGGAATGGCAACAGCACAGATCGCCCCAGCATAAAATCAGATTCAAAGAGTGCACTAAACGACTCCAAGAGTTGCTTGCATATGAAAAAACTGCATATCTTAAAAATTATCTGGAAAACCTCGATGGCACACCAGTATCTTATTACTCTTTGTGGCGCGCTGCGAAAAATCTTAACACCCGTTGAGTTTAAACCACTTCTGCGCACTTCTACCGGAGGTTGGGCAAGAAGTGATACGGAAAAAGGTAACTTGTTTGCAAAGCATTTAAAATCCGTATTTACCCCAAACAGATGTACTGCTGCTGTTGATTTACCGAGTGTAGTTGCTCTACCCCCTCGACCCTTAAAGTTTAAGATGAGTGAGGTACAGAAAGTAATTGCTGAACTCAACCCGAAGAAAGCTCCAGGTATTGATGGAATTAGTAACAAGATGCTGATGAATTTGCCACGTATTGCAATTAGAATCCTTCTATTTATTTTTAATGCCATATTAAGACTAGAGTATTATCCACACCTCTGGAAGCTTTCCAAGGTCAAAATGATTCCAAAGCCGGGCAAAGACCTTACCAAGGCTGAATCGTATATGCCAATAAGTCTACTATCAACAATGTCTAAACTTTTCGAAAAAGTGCTTATGATAAAATTGTCCCCAATTTTAAATGATAATACTTGCATACCAGACCATCAGTTTGGGTTTAGGAGTCAGCATATCATCATTGAACAAACGCATAGATTGGTTCAATTTATAAGAAGAACATTTGAAGAAAAGAAATATTGTTCTGCCCTCTTTATTGATGTTTCTCAGACATTTGATAAAGTGTTGCATGAAGGCCTTATTTTAAAATCGAAATCATATCTACCAATAAAAACGTTCTTGTTATTTTGCAAAGTTATATTCTTGCGCGGAAGTTCACGGTTTTTGAAGAAGACTTCATGAGTGCGCCCGAATCTATATCATCCGGTGTGCCACAGGGAAGCTAGATTTATACTTGTGATATGCCTTTGAGCAGAAATATCCATACATCTACATTAGCCGATGATACAGCCTGCCTTAGTATGCATGAAAACCCTCACGAGGCTTCCCGATATCTACAAGAAATATTATTACACAGCTGGAACTATGGTTAAACTTATGGAGAATTAAAGTTAACGAACCAAAGTGTGTTCAGCTAACATTTACCCTGCGAAGAGATACTTGTTCCCCAATTCGAATCAACAATCAAGTTGTTCCTCAACATTCCCATGTAAAATACCTTGGTATACACCTTGATCGAAGGCTTACATGGAAACACCATATTGACTCAAAGCTAACACAAATGAAACTTAAATTAACTCAGATACATTGGCTGATTGGTAGAAATTCTACACTCAGTCTAGATTGTAAACTTTTAATATACAAGTCGCTTTTGAAACCCATATGGTGCTACGGAATACAGCTATGGAGCACTGCTTCAGCTTCCAATATAGGGAGAATCCAACGAAGGCAAAACAAGATTTTAAGACTAATAACATCGGCTCCATGGTACATCAAAAATTCAAATTTACATCGTGATTTAAATATGCCACTAGTGACTGAAGAAATTAAAAAATACGCAGGCAAATACTTAACAAAACTCGAGTCTCATCCTAATCCACTTGCTCGTAACATCTTGAATTTTACTGGACACATCCGCTTAAAAAAGAGGGACACTATGGCTCTAATACTCAACACTCTAGATGAAACAGCTTGAAAATATTTTTGTGCTTAATACGATATTTATGTATTATTGATTACTATCACTAAATTTATGCCGGACACTGGTTGGGCGTAATTATTATATCTAGATTTAAGATTTGAAAACTAACAATAGTTAATTTTTTGAAGATACAATAAATAAATATATGCATGCAAAAAATAAAAAAAAATAATGATGCTAATACTGAGAATGATGATGAGGATGATGAAGATGATTTTTACTCATAGACTTCCAATTCTGAAGACACTTATACTCATTTATCAGTCTTGGAAGGAAGAATTGAATTAGATACAAACTATGGCCCACATCAAGATTTGAATAATGAATGGAAGTTTGGTGATATTAACCTAAAACTAAATGAAGATAAAATACAAGTTGATGGTCAAATATAGGCTCTAATAGTAGTTTTATTTTCTTAAATGATTGATATTAAAACATGAAAATACTATGAGAAATTTGATTTTGAAAACTATATAAAATATATAATTTCTACTAATACATGGATAGAGAATCATCATCATTCACTGACGGAGAATGATGTTATCAGTAAATTGTTTCTGGAAACTCAAAGCGATAAACTATAGGACAAATTAATAATACAGCTTAAGGAATTAATATAATTCAAAAATATATTAAAATGCAAATTGATGGAGCACAACGTGAAATACAATTAGAGATAGAAGATAGTTATAAAATTTAAAAACACATACTAAAAATTAAATCATCTTTTGAAAAACAAATTGAACAGCTGTACGATCAAATTTATAGATTGGAAAATTAACTACATGATAGTATAAATAGCTGAAAGTGCATTAAGTAGATCACAACACTCTCGAAAAAATCTTTAAAATAACTCAATGTCTTTAAAAAGAAATTTAGTAAACGAACTCTATAATAAATCTCGAAAATTGTGTGTGCATTGTAGATATGTAATGAAAGGAATAGTTGATCTTTTATGGAGCTGATTTAGGTGAAATGGGAAGCTATTCTACAGAAAATAGAAATTATTGATTGTTGTAGACTGTAAATTATTCATTCTGAAAGTTTCTATAATCAATACCGTTGAAAATAAAAGTTGCACTCGCAAAAACCTAGGCTGTGGAAAATATTTTTGAAATGTTACGAGTACCAAAAAAACTTACAAATGGATGATTGCAAAGAATTTTTTAATAGACACTGGAAAATTCATGCATAAGTAGAAGATTAAACATTACTTAATATGAAAGCATCAATAGTAGAATGATTTAATAGATCATCCAAAGGAATTATGTGTTAAGAATTTAGCATTAATTGTTCATATAAGTGGATTGATATATATATATATATATATATATATATATATATATATATATATATATATATATATATATATATATATATATATATAGGGTGTTTTTTATTGAGGTATAGAACTTTAAGTTGGCATCACTTTTTTAACTGGCGGCCATTTTGTCAGCTGTCAAGTGATTAATATTTAGTTTGGTTTGCCATTTCATCATGAACAGGTTGACAAAAGAACAACTCTTGCAAATCGTGCAAATTTATTTCGAAAATAATGGTTCAGTTCGCGAAGTTTACCGCAAGCTCCGTCCATTTTATGGTCGACATAATCGTCCATCAGAGCAATTAATTCGGTTAACCATGGATCGTTTTCGCACTACGTTTACTCTATGTGATAATACGCATCCGCAGAGACGTCGAACAGTGCGCACCGAAGAAACAATTGCCGCTGTAGAGCAAAGTGTTGAAGAGGACCCGAATGAATCGATTCGCCACCGTGCACAGCAATTGGAGCTTTGTCCATCAACTTGAAAATTGGACCTGTAGAATTGGCTTTATTCGAGCCAGCCGCGGCGGCCACATGCCCAAAATCATATTTAAACGTTAATGGCATAAAATTATCCTTCCAATAAAGCCAAATTGATGGACATTAAAACGATTTTCTTGTGTTTTATTTCAATTCGAAGTTCTATACCTCTAAAAAAAACAGATTTAGTGCCTAAAATATAAAAGCTCATGTCACAATAACTCAACAAATAAGGAAAAGGTGGAAAATACAGTATACAGTAATTTGAAGATGTAGAAAATGTTGAAATTTAATTAAAATATAATATAAAATTAAAAAGAAAAAATCAAGTTTGTCATGGATTTTTTTTTTAAGGATTGATTAGAAATGTTAGGTCTTAGGAAAGATAATTAAGTTAATCTACTGGAAATTTTCTAAACTTGTTGGCCTGTATGAAATATTGTGAAAACTTAAGCGTTCAAAATAAATTACAACACAGAGTAATATTCAGTAACACATAATATTATCACTTTTTATAGTGAAAATTGTACATTTTCCATTTCGAAAGCTCTAGCAAGCGAAATTTTAAAATATGCCCATGGGCTATTATAATAGATCTTCACTCTATTCATTTCTATAGCTATCAAATATTTAGAAAATATAGATAAACTACATAAATTGGACTTAGATTTCCAATCTTTAAGAATGTATATGTGTATGAATTAGTATAAAACAAACTTACTGAATAAATATGGACTTCAACTGGAATCATGTTGAAGCATACATAAATTGTAAAATGCAATATAATCAGGTCTTACTTTATATCTGTATCTGTATGAGTATTAAATAAATTTTCAGTCAAAATATTGAAAGCATGCCGAAGCATGCAAATTTAAAAGAATTCCTCACGTCACATAATTTTGTAAGTAAAGAAATATTATGATTCTATGCTAAATGAAATACATAAATATGTATCTACTTTGTAAAAGAATAAAAAGAGCGAAATCGTAAATTCTAATAGTATAGATTTTTAACTGAAACTCCACTACATCTCGGACGCTTGCGTCACTATGGACAAAAGCATGCTAAGACATGCATGTTAGAAAAATATAAAAACCTGATAGAAGGTGATGAGGACCTTTTTTAAGTGAGAAATCATAATATCTGAATCCGATACAACTCAAACTACATCACCAACAATAACTTCAAGGGGTCAACCAGCAAATCTGATATAGAAATATTTGAAGCAAAAATTCCTTCAAACGTATATATTCCAATGTTTCTGACACTATATGAAAACACCTAGGCTGGAGGTGACTGAGTTTTGGAAGATCGATTTGGTGCAATACTTGTTTATTAAACATGTATTTCTTTGTATGTAAACTAATTTCTACATACATACATATATTCGCATATATGTATGTAGATATTAGTACATTTGCATATGTGCAGACTCACATATGTATCTATTTTCATTAAAAATAATGGATTTAAAAATTATATTAATGTTCTCTATTTCAAGTAGTAAAATCAAAAAAAGTAGTGATACATCAGAAGAAGAAAATAAATAAAACAAGAGACTGACTGACCAACTGATATATACAATCTGTCTCACATGAAGACAAAGCATAATTAAACATAGGAGAAATATGTATACAATACGCTAAACTTTAATACCATGAGAAAAACAAAAAAAAAATCATCTAAATCATCAAATAAAAGGGATAGGTGATCACCCTTCATAAAATAAACATATAGCCTATTAATGTAGGCATAGTAACATTATCAAGTAACACAATTTGGGCAAATTTTAAGATTTAATTACCCATAACGCCGACAAAGGACAGCCAGAAACTCCGACATGCAAAGTCATCTTGTATACTAGAGAAATCGTCGAGAGGATAGACCTAAATTCACAGAAAACGACTTCGGTTTCTGTTGATCGCTTTTCAAGAAGAAAATAAGTTTGTTCATTGTGATTTGACTAATTTAAAAGCACATTTAAATTCAGTCTCATATCCATATGATGATCTTAATATAAAATTAAAACATGAAAGTTATACAGTTCTATATGATATGTAACTATATGATATGTATCTACTACTCGTATATGAAAGAATTTCAAGCTCTTGTAACTGCATCAGAGTTTAAGATAAAAGCTCCTTTTATTCAATAGCGGGCCAATTGATATAGAAATTTAATTTGAAACAGCAAGCAAGGACCTCAGCTACTGCATTTTTACTGATGATCAAATAATAGAAAGTCCGGAAAGTCTTATAAATTAAGCAATATGAATGAGAAAAAATGGTTTTAATAGACGTGTAAGGTTTCAAAACTAATTCGAATGATTTTCATTACAAAAAGGTGTAGCGGATGTTTTCAACAATAATGAGTATAACAATTTCATTATAAAACCACCATTTGATTTTAAATGTTTATCAATAAAAAAGGAAAGAGAAGCAAAGTGGTTAACAAAAAACTATCATCACGTAAGCTGGACTGCTGGATCAGTTTCATTTCAAAGCGTTTGTCATTTTTTAAAAGCCATTGCAAAATGTTCTAAAATATACATATGTAAAAGGTGAAGAAAAAAGACGATGGTTGGAAAAAATTTTACACCGAAAAATTTCTAACGGTGACTATATAGGCTACATCAACTTTAAACAAATCGAAATCAAATATATTAAATATTTCTAATATAGTTACTACAACTAGAGAGGAATTCAATTTTACTTAAAACAGAAACTCCTCACAAACTTTTAAATAAATACATCTAAAAATTAAAAGAACGTTTTTTAATTTCAAATAAAAAAACTATTGAGATATTTGACATCTATACACAAAAGACCAGGCGAATATTTACATCAGCAATAAAAGACCGCACATGACCAAAAAAAAAAATTTACTTAAACAGGGAGCCACAGACTTATTAGTATGTACATACATACATAAAATCAGTTTGTAGATCCATATGTACATAATTTTAACAATCACACTTACATATCACATCATGAAAACATACAAACCGTTCTCCAAGCTATTGACGCTTGAAGACGAAAGTTGAAGAAGACAAATGTACTTAAATAAACAAACTTATCGCAGACCAGTCAAACTCTATCGCGCATACACACATACACACACAAAATCCCCACGATCGTACACAAGAATTTTGCAAAATCTGAAATTAATATTTATACAAATATAAACAAATTTCTGACCGACAGACTTTAAGACTGGACAAATTTAAGCTTGATAAAATATAAAGCAATCTCATCCTCCAATATGAAAAACATACTAGGATTAGGGAAGTTCACATATATGATAATATTTTCTAGGAAAAAATTTTCATTGGAGAAACAATTTATTTCTACGTACATATAAATACTAGGGTGAGAAAATCACATACACACACACATACTAAGATTCATCTACGAAAAATTAAACCTATTTCAACAACGCCCCTCCCCTCACAAATCACAGTCAGCCTAAAGTTCTTACAGATATACATACACAAAATCTCAAGGTAACATACAATCTATCAATCTCAACAACCTAAATCACGATCAGCCTTAAACTCATACAGACATATATACACACAAATACGGATACATATACATGAGCACCTTCACCTCACCTCCCATTAATCATGATCAGCCTTAAACTCATACAGACATACACACAAATTGCCACGGTTAGATATTACATGAACACTTCGCCCGTCATAAAACACGAAAAGCCTTAAATTTCCTACAGATATACATACACAAATTCTCGAAGTCACATACAATTGATCAATCTCAACAATCCAAATCACGATCAGCCTTAAACTTCTACAGACATACATGCACAAAAATTCCTACAGACATATAAACACCCAAATTCTTATAGATACATATTACAATAATACCGCCCGCCTATCTCAAATCAAGGACAGCCTTAAACTGCCACATATACATACATACACACACACACACACATACGCACATTCTATCTATCTATCTATCTATCACAACAACACCCTCCCCCACCTCAAATCACAATCAGCATTAAACTCCTACAAACATACATAGACACATATTCCCACGGACACGTATTATATGAACACTCTCACGTTGCCTTTCATAAATCACACACAGCCTTAAACTTCTACAGACATACATACATACATGCACACAGATTCCCACGGATACATATTACAACAACACCCCGCCCTCCACCAGTCGATCTACCTCAAATACATCCCGCCCCCCACCAAGGACAGCTTGGCTTAAATTCCAACAGGCATAAACGCCACCGAATTCCCATGGTTACATATTACAAAACACCCTCACCTTTCCAAATCACGGTCAGCCTTAAGGTCTCACAATCTAGACACACCCCGCCCTCCACCAATCACAGCCAGACTTCAATTCCTACAGCAAGACACACCTCGTCCTCCAAGAATCATAGCCAGACTTCAAATCCTACAGCTAGACACACCCACAAATTTTCCGTCGGCATTAGGAAAAATCATTTTCATGATTTTCCAGTCGGCATTTGAAAAAAATAAACATGTTTTCCGTCGGCATTTGAAAAAAATAAAAATATTTTCCCGTCGGCATTTGGATATCATACACATATAAAAGTTTCAAAACTATAAACCCCTTAATGTATTCCCACAAAATATTCTGCGCACAAGTTCCCACGGTCATACATACATACAAACATACATACACTTAATATAAACAAAAAACAGTTAATGTAAACAAAAAACACTTAATGTAAACAAAAAAACTCCTTATGTAAACAAAAAATTGGACGGACTTATTGAACCACCCTCGTAGGTATCAAATTTCTTAAATTTCCAAGAATTTTAAAATTTGGGTAATTAAAATTTGAAAGTTTTAAATTTTAATTGACTCAGAACCCCAATCCCCTACTACTCATTGTCGCGGCTACCGATTGGTCATGGCAAGGAATTTGATAATAATGAGTATTGCAACTCAGTGGTAGAACTAAAAATGCCAATTAACATCTAAACGAACATACTTGTAAAGATCCAATACTCAAAAACGACGTCCTGTTTTTAGAATCATCAAACTGCTCTCGCACTGTCATACCTACAACAATTAAGAAAGAAATTTTAAAATTATTGCACGAAGGTCATTGGGGAATCGTAAAAATGAAAACATTGGCTAGACAACATTGCTGGTGGGTAGGTATGGATAAAGAGATAGAAATAATGACCGCTGCATGTGAAGTCTGCAGTTTGCATGGATCAAGTTCTGTGCAACAATACTTTGCACAGGACTTTGCTGCTCCCCATTTTTGGTAGTATGTGGCTACTTTGTGTTGATGCTTATTCAAAATATCCATTTATTTGCCAGATGTCATCAACAACGTCTTCAGCTACTATATCGTTGTTATCCATTATTTTTTCTATTGAAGGACTGCCAGAAGTATTAGTTAGTGACAATGGTCCACAGCTTACATTCGACGAGTTTAAACAATTTTGCTTCGCTAATGGTATACAACACTTGACAACAGCACCTTTCCATCCAGCCTCCAATAGACTAGCGGAACGTTTTGTACGTACATTCAAGACGTCAGTAGCCAAAAATATCGAAGATGGATTATCAGTTAAAGCCGCTGTGTTGAAATATTTATCGACTTATCGTTCTATGCCAAACTCCGAAGGGAGAACACCATCTGAGTTACTTCATGGCCGTAAAATACGAACACTTCTAACTCAATTGCCGAGAGGAAAACACTAAAAGATGATACAGGAAGAGAAATCAGATACCCAAATACAAAATTTATGAACTTGTGTATCTTCGAAACTTCAGAAGGGGACCAAAATAATTAATGATTAATGATTGGGAAGATGGTATATATAGTCAAAACTGACTGCAACACTTGCAAAAGACATCAAAACCAGCTGAAGCCTAGATATGAGTCGCATGAACTAACAAAGCCTTTTCTTAGACAATACAACCAGCATCCAACAAGGAACGCAGCCTGCAGTATCTTCCGAAAAAAGTCCTATTCCACCAGAAACCACAGAACCAGAAGTTAGAAGAAACCAAAGAATCCGTATGACTATAGACCGGTTCAATCCAGAGGACTTCCGGAAAAAGAGGAGGGTTAATGATGTAAATTTAAACATCAAGTTAATACTATTAGTAAATGTATTTACATAACTCACTTTATTACTTTTTTAATTGTCAATATATTTTTTCCAAATAAAATTAGTCTCTTGATAGAATTTAAAAACATAACAGTTTGGCTTATGGGTGTTAAATTGCATCAATCCGTCATCTAAATAGCTACCTTTTGGCTTAGATCCTGTTGATTCGGACAAATTCTTCTGATTTTTCTCGTCAATAAATTTCTTGATAATATGATTATATTTGTATCCTCTAGTATATGCATTAGTAGTAGTTAAAATCTTTTTATAGATTTCGAGTTAAAATTTATCATAGTTTTTGGGTGTTTTATGAAACATTAGAGAAAATAGTCCGGGTGTTAGAGCCCATATTTGACCACCAACTTGTATTTTATCGTCATTCAATTTGAGGTTATTATTGCCAAATTTCCATTCATTATTGAAATCTTTATGTGAACCATAGTTTGTATCTAATTCATTTCTCGTTTCCAAGACTGATAAGTCAGTATAAGTGTAATCGGTATTAAAAGTTTGTGAGTAGAAATCATCTTCATCATCGTCATCATCATTCTCATTATTAGCATCATTAAACAAGATGGTGTTATCAAATATTGTTCCTTCTGCAAGTTTCTTTGGTATACTTGTCAGTAGTAGTGAACTGGGGATTCTGCGTCAATTAAAATTTGAGTAATTAAACTTTGAAATTTGTAAATTTCAGTGCAAAATTTTCTGAAATTTTAAAATTTGGGTAATTAAAATTTGTGCAATTGTGTTTTTTGTTTACATAAGGAGTTTTTTTGTTTACATTAACTGTTGTTTGTTTACATTAGTTGTGTGAACGGGTAATTTTTTTGTGGTGACATTAATTGCGTGTGAACGTTTGATAATTTTTTTGTGGTAATGGATTAAAAATCATGAAATTGATTTTTCCAAATGCCGACGGCAAAAGATCATTATTTTTTTTCCAAATGCCGACGGCAAAGCATCATTATTTGTTTTTCCTACTACAGGAAAATCATGAAAATAATTTTTTTTAATGCCGACGGGAATGTTGTCAGAGTTGCCAGACTGTGGGAATTTGTATATGTATATATACTATATATGTATATATGAATGTATGTATCATTTTCTCACGCTAATAAACTATTTATCACGTCAATATTTTATGGTATAAAATGTTCTCATATATGAGAACATCCCTAATGCTTGTGTGTGGGTGGTTGAGCTTGTCTGTCCCAGATAAGTTTATATTTTGGTTATTTGTTTAAGAAATATTTATTTCATAACAATATGAAATTTTTGAATGTGTATGTATGTATGTATGTATGTACATACATATGGATGTGTGACCGTGGGAATTTGTGCATGGAATATTTTGTGGCTCTGTAGAATAGAGAAGTAATATTTGTATACATTTATATTTTGCAACGCAGACATTTCTTTGTCTACGATTATTTTAAAGCAGAGGATTTTCACCTAAAATCTTCAACAGAGAAACAAGAAGTAAAAATTTGCAAGTAAGAAGCGCTATTGCTACTAATTTTCATATGAATACGCCAACTTCTCTAATCATCACATCAGTACTTTATTGTATTTACAAGCATCATTAGCAATCCTTAATGCTTCCGCTTTTATAAGTTTGAAGTAATTTATATAAATTTATTTGTGTTCTTAAATTAAAATAGTGATTCATTAAACTAATCAAAAATGAGGTCTTCTGGATATAACTGCAATTTAGGTAACAAGGTATACAAATACCAAAAGTCCTTTTTGGATGACATCCAAAATCATAGTGTGCAGAATGAAGTGGTCGTAAGCCGGGACACAAATCAAGAGCAACCGCAGGTGTTGCAAATCAGGATCTTACTTCTGTGTGATTTTATGTTCGAACGAAGAAGTCTGAGGAAGATAGCGAAATAAAATAATATGTAAATAAATATAACAATATCAAATTGTGTGTAAAAAAACAAAAATTAATAAATACACAAATGAAACTTACTTTGATATATCTTTGATGAGCACATAGTAGAAGTTTTCATTTGACTGGAGTAATAGCATATTAATGTGAACGTGCTTCTCTCCTTTCGTTACATAGTACGGTCCTATAAGTGATGCTCCATTATGACCAAATATATTTATGCTCACATCATTTTGATTCTCGAATTGTTTTATCTGCTTCAATGGGAGTGGAAACTCTAGGCATTCAAAATTTGATACAATTGCCCCTATATTAATATTCTCATCAGAACTATTTGTAATATTGTAATTTTTAAAGATTTTTTGTTGTTTAGGATTCAGACAGCTATTTACATTCAAAGCCGCAATGAGGCACCATTTAAAGTAATAAACATCAGAGTTCTCGATATTTATGCATGCATGCTTGGCTAGAATATTTTTTGGGAGAGGGATAAAGTTCGATCCTCTTTTTATGGACACCTTGTTTATATTAACTTCAAGGGAATTTATTGAAAGCAAGGTCCAACTGCTATCCCTCTCTTGAAGTTCTTCCATTATCGCTCTTAGCTCATCGGTCTGTTTTTTGTATATCTCCTCTATGTCGTCAGAGAGGGTCACCAACATCATCTTTGAGATGTGTACAAGTTGGCTAACATTCATCTCATCATTCACCATTTTCATATAATCACATGTGAGCTCCATATTAAATTTAAACGTAGTACGTATCCTAACACGTTCATTAAGTTGTTTTACCATGGAGCTCTTTGCAGATGCGAAAAACTACTCCGGAAACAAGACACCCACATTTTTGTTGAGGAGAATATATGTCTCTATCCTCCCATTGAAGTTACTTATTCTTCTAGTGAGAAAATCATTAATCTGTTCTTGCTGACAGCTGTTTTTGTGTTTTATGTTTTTGACGTGAGCCATACAACCATTTGATGGAATCATCTCATCACAATCTTCACAATATTTGTTTTTAATATTTAGCTTACTAACTCCCAACATAGCCTTCGACTGGCTAGCATAGGTGTGCGTTATTATATGCTCATTTAATTTTGTTTGAGTTATAAAGACTTTTTTGCAGATGGGACAACTTGCGGTATTCATTTATTTAATTATTTTTATTATTTATTTATTTGTTTATAATTTATTTAATTATTTTATTTATAAACAATTTATTTAATTATCTTATTTATAAACAATTTATTTAATTATTTTCTTTTATACACTATAATCTTGTTTAACAAACAATAATTAGTTTTAATACTTTTGTAGTTTTTTTTTATTGTTTTCAAACACTTTAAAAATTTGGATTGGAAAATAGGTTGTGATTTGTGGAGATATCAAAGTATACTGATGACATTCTACATTCCTTTAACTACTTATATACGTTACATGAGAATCGCGTAGTAGTCATCAAATCTAATTTCTCTGTCGGTATTACGGTATATAATGAAATTCATATACACAGCAGCACCCAGACCAAAATAGCTAGCATCAGTTTGCATATGAAGGTATAGGAAAAATCAGGGCACGTGAGTGCAGGTCCTTTTATAAGTTTTTGCTTTATTTTCGCAAAAGCTATTTTCTACAATTGTTACATTAAAGTAAAATATAGTAAAATAAAAATATAATTACCCCTATTCATAAAACTCTGCTTGTCAGCCTGATGGGACTCAAAATATTTAATATCTGAAATGCACTTGTACATATAAAACCAATGCCAACACAATATGCTTCTATCTCCATAAGAATAGCAATGCCAATAGCTTGGAAAACAAATATACACTCATATGTAAATATGTATGAAGAAGTGTTTATGTAATTCACACTAGCAATGATATTCTTCAAAGCAAAAATAGATATGATCACATACATTAACCCATCAACATAAACATAGATACATACATTACCAAATACATTCCCTATCCTCCTCCATTCCAAACATCTATCAGGCTTGCAACTACCTACAGCTTTTAGATTATTTCCCAAAAATAAATGTATACATACAATAATAATAATAAATACGCAAAGCAACGAAAACTCAGAGGAGCAAACCAAAGTCAATCAAATAACGATCACTACATACACACAGATCCCTTATCACTACCCTGCAGTCAGACTTGGACCAAGTTTCTCTGTGTCAACATTAAAATTCTAGTGATACTTGTAGTATAATAAGTTTTCTTATATCCGTCAGTATAAAAGAAAGAGAGAAAACAGATATGACGTATTTGGGTGAAATTGTCAACAAATTGTGAATATACATACATTTGTATGCACGTAAATTATAGAAATGTACTAGTAACTAACTGTCTACCAACCAGACAGTCTCCATTTTCCCATAAGAATTAAGTAGTCACTATGTCTATGTATATAGCACAAAGCATTGCTTGAGGAATAATTATAGAGTAGTACTGGTTACAAAATCAAAAGCGAGTCAGTACATTTTCACCATCGACATTTCCTACAGGGTATAATGTTTATCTGACACTACACCAAAAGTAGTGGATACTGGCAAGAATACAAGTAAATACAAAAACGCACACATATGCACACACACATACTGTAAGAACAACGTTTCTCTATAATAACAACAAAAGCTGTGCACACAAGTATATATATACATATATACATAGAAAGAATCCAACTCACACACACACACATAGCCAAAAAATTCTCAGCATGAAAATCCCCAAAATCCCCCATATGCAACAGGGTTGCCAATATTTATCTTTTTCCTCCGGTTTTGAATTCCCAAACTTGGACTCAGGTCCCCATTACCTATCTACTGAGACAGGAAACGCAACTACCATTAAGCAGATTTAATTTTTTTTTTTTTAATTATTCAAATCACAACGAACAAACTTATTTTCTTGTTGAAAAGCGATCAACACAAAACGGGGGCGTTCTCTATTTGCAGCTATTTTAACATTCCAAATATGGCTAGTTCTTTTGTTTAATTATGGATTAACATAGTAATCCCAACCGCGAAATGATATACGTATAGAAGTACCATTGTTAATAATTTTAATCATATTCAATTTGCTAAGGTCGGATAAGTGTACATGTGGGATTCTCCATTAGATGAGTGAAATTGTAAGTTTAGCTTTTTCAGTAGAAACACTCGAGCGTACAAGATCTTAATCGTTCTTATTGCGCAAGAGTATCAGTTCATGTTTTCCATTTAAAATAACTTTGTTGTAGTCTTCAGTGAATCCTAGAAGCACTTTTAGAGGTACATAGAAATTGAAAAATTCATTTGCAAGAGTGACATCGTCAATGAGGCACCATTTAAAGTAATAAACGTCAGAGTTCTCGATATTTATGCATGCATGCTTGGCTACAATATTTTTTGGGAGAGGGATAAAGTTCGATCCTCTTTTGATGGGTACCGTGTTTATATTAACTTCAAGGTAATTTATTGAATGCAAGGTCCATCCGCTCTCCCTCTCTCCATTTTGGTTCTAAGCTCCTCGGTCTGTTTTTTGTACATCTTCTCTATGTCATCAGAGAGCATCACCAACATCATCTTTGAGATGTGTCCAAGTTGAGTAACATTCATCTCACCATCTACCATTTTTATGTAATCACATATAAGGTGTTTTTTATTGAGGTATAGAACTTTAAGTTGGCATCACTTTTTTAACTGGCGGCCATTTTGTCAGCTGTCAAGTGATTAATATTTAGTTTGGTTTGCCATTTCATCATGAACAGGTTGACAAAAGAACAACGCTTGCAAATCGTGCAAATTTATTTCGAAAATAATGGTTCAGTTCGCGAAGTTTACCGCAAGCTCCGTCCATTTTATGGTCGACATAATCGTCCATCAGAGCAATTAATTCGGTTAACCATGGATTGGCCACCAAGATCGTGTGATTTGACACCATTGGATTATTTTCTTTGGGGATATGTGAAGTCGCTCGTCTACGCCAACAAACCAGAAACGTTAGGGGACTTGGAAGCCAACATTCGTGGCGTTATTGCCAACATACGGCCCCATATGCTCGAAAAAGTGGTTGAAAATTGGACTGTAGAATTGGCTTTATTCGAGCCAGCCGCGGCGGCCACATGCCCGAAATCATATTTAAACGTTAATGGCATAAAATTATCCTTCCAATAAAGCCAAATTGATGGACATTAAAACGATTTTCTTGTGTTTTATTTCAATTCGAAGTTCTATACCTCTAAAAAAAACACCCTATATAACCGTACAATTTGTGTGCATATCTGTTGGAGTTTAAGGCTGATCATGATTAATGAGAGGTGAGGTGAAGGTGTTCATGTATATGTATACGTATTTGTGTGTATGTATGTCTATATGAGTTTAAGGCTGATCGTGATTTAGGTTGTTGAGATTGATAGATTGTATGTTACCTTGAGATTTTGTGTATGTATATCTGTAAGAACTTTAGGCTGACTGTGATTTGTGAGGGGAGGGGCGTTGTTGAAATAGGTTTAATTTTTCGTAGATGAATCTTAGTATGTGTGTGTGTATGTGATTTTCTCACCCTAGTATTTATATGTACGTAGAAATAAATTGTTTCTCCAATGAAAATTTTTTGCTATAAAATATTATCATATATCTGAACTTCCATAATATTAGTATGTTTTTCATATTGGATTATGAGATTGCTTTATATTTTATCAAGCTTAAATTTGTCCAGTGTTAAAGTCTGTAGGTCAGAAATTTGTTTATATTTGTATAAATATTAATTTCAGATTTTGCCAAATTCTTGTGTACGATCGTGGCGATTTTGTGTGTGTATGTGTGTATGCGCGATATAGATTGACTGGTCTGTGATAAGTTTGTTTATTTAAGTACATTTGTCTTCTTCGACTTTCGTCTTCAAGCGTCAATAGCTTGGAGAACGGTTTGTATATTTTCATGATGTAGATATGTAAGTGTTATTGTTAAAATCCAATAAATACTTAAGCATGGGTAAGAAATTTGATAATATATGTACATATGTACATATGGATCTACAAATTGATTTTATGTATGTATGTACATACAAATAAGTCTGTGGCTCCCTGTTTAAGTAAATTTTTTTTTGGTCATATGCGGTCTTTTATTGTTGATGTAAATATTCGCCTGGTCTTTTGTGTATAGATGTGAAATATCTCCATAGTTTTTTTTTTTAATTAAAAAACGTTCTTTTAATTTTTAGATGTATTTATTTAAAAGTTTGTGAGGAGTTACTGTTTTAAGTAAAATTGAACTCCTCTCTAGTTGTAGTCACTATAGTAGAAATATTTAATATATTTTTTTTCCATTTGTTTAAAGTTGATGTAGCCTATATAGTCAACGTTATAAATTTTTCAGTGTAAAATTTTTTCCAAACATCGTCTTTTTTCTTCACCTTTTACATATATTTTAGAACATCTTGCATTGGCTTTTAAAAAATTACAAACGCTTTGAAATGAAACTGATCCAGCAGTCCAGCTTAGGTGATGATAGTTTTTTGTTAAACACTTTGCTTCTCATTCCTTTTTTATTGGTAAACATTTAAAATCAAATGGTAGTTTTATAATGAAATTGTTATACTCATTATTGTTGAAAACATCCGCTACTTCTTTTTGTAATGAAAATCATTCGAATTAGTTTTGAAACCTTACACGTCTATTAAAACCATTTTTTTCATTCATATTACTTAATTTAAAATACTTTCCGGACTTTCTATTATACGATCATGAATAAGAATGCAGTAGCTGAGGTCCTTGCTTGCTGTTTCAAATTAAATTTCTATATCAATTGGTCCGCTATTGAATAAAAGGAGCTTTTATCTTAAACTCTGATGCAGTTACAAGCGCTTGAAATTCTTTCATATACGAGTAGTAGATACATATCATATAGAACTGCATAACGTTCATGTTTTAATTTGATGTTGACTGATTTAAATGTACTTTTAAATTAGTCAAATCACAATGAACAAACTTATTTTCTTCTTGAAAAGCGATCAACAGAAAACGAAGTGGTTTTCTGTGAATTTAGATCTAGCCTCTCGACTGTTCCTCTAGTATACAAGATGACTTTGCATGTCGGAATTTCTGCCTATCCTTTGTCGGCGTTATGGGTAACTAAATGTTAAAATTTTAATTGTCCAAATTGTTCTACTTGATAATGATACTATGCTTACATTAATAGGCTATATGTTTATTTTATGAAGGGAGGTCGCCTATGCGTTTTTTTTGAAGCTTTAGATGATATGTTTTTTTTTCTCATTGTATTGAAGTTCAACGTATTGTATACATATTTCTGCTATGTTTAAGTTTGCTTTGTGTTCATGTCAGACAGGCTGTATATATCACTGGGTCAGTCAGTCTCTTGTTTTATGTATTTTTTCTTCTTATGTATCACTTCTTTTTTTTTTTTTTTGATTTTACTACTTGAAATTGAGAACATTAATATAATTATAGTGAAAACTTAAGCTTTCAAAATAAATTACAACACAGTGTAATATTCAGTAACACATAATATTATCACTTTTTATAGTGAAAATTGTACATTTTCCATTTCGAAAGCTCTAGCAAGCGAAATTTTAAAATATGCCCATGGGCTATTATAATTGATTTTCACTCTATTCATTTCTATAGCTATCAACTCTTTAGAAAATATAGATAAACTACATAAATTGGACTTAGATTTCCAATATGTAAGAATGTATATGTGTATGAATTAGTATCAGACAAACTTACTGAATAAATATGGACTTCAACTGGAATCATGCTGAAGCATACGTAAATTGTAAAATGCAATGTAAGCAGATCTTACTTTATATCTTTATCTGTATGAGTATTAAATAAATTTACAGAAAAAATATTGAAAGCATGCCGAAGCATGCAAATTTAAAAGAATTCCTCACGTCACATAATTTTGTAAGCAAAGAAATACTATGACTCTATGCTAAATGAAATACATAAATATGTATCTACTTTGTAAAAGAATAAAAAGAGCGAAATCGTAAATTCTAATAGTATAGATTTTTTACTGAAACACCACTACATCTCGGACGCTTGCGTCACTATGGACAAAAGCATGCTAAGACATGCATGTTAGAAAAATATAAAAACCTGATAGGTGATGAGGACCTTTTTTAAGTGAGAAATCATAATATCTGAATCCGATACAACTCAAACTACATCACCAACAATAACTTCAAGGGGTCAGCCAGCAAATCTGATGTAGAAATATTTGAAGCAAAAATTCCTTCAAATGTAGATATTCCAATGTTTCTGACACTATATGAAAACACCTAGGCAGAATTCATGGTGGAGGTGACTGAGTTTTTGAAGATCGATTTGGTGCAATACTTGTTTATTAAACATGTATTTCTTTAGTATGTAAACCAATTTCTACATACATACATATATTCGCATATATGTATGTAGATATTAATACATTTGCATATGTACAGACTCACATATGTATCTATTTTCATTAAAAATAATGGATTTAAAAATTATACAGGGTGGGCCAAAAGTTACCTTAGGGTTTAAAAGTTTAATAACTTTTTCGTTTATTAATTTTTTTTTATTTTTTTCTCAGATTATATAATATATAAAATGGAAAGTTTTTTACACTAAGTATGAAGAATAATGTCTCTTAAATTACCACTGTTTTCAGCTTCGCACTGATGGGCTCGTTTTAGAGCATTTTCCATAATATCTTCCAAGATTTCTGCAACAATGTTTGCCTTGAGTTCAAGGATTGTCTCTGGCTTGTTCACATACACTCGCTACTTCAAATAACCGCAAAGAAAATAGTCGGGTGCTGTCAAAACTGGCGATCGCGCTGGGCCAAATTATTTCCGAATTTCTGGAAATTATTCGCTCTCCAAAAATTTTACTTAAAATTGCCATTGTATCTCGGGCAGTGCGGGCAGTGGCTCCGTCCTGCTGAAACCACATACCAGGTATGTTTTCAAGAGCAAGACGTAAAAAATGTTCTATCATAAACCGATACCGCTCTCCATTTACGGTTACAGCACTTCCATCTTCATTCTCGAAGAAGTAAGGCCCAATGATATTTTCAGATGTGATCCCACACCATATTGTACACCTAATGGGGTGCAATTGGCGTTTATGAATGGCTCTTGGATTTTCAGAACCCCAGAACCTACAGTTCTGCTTATTAACAAAGCCATTCAAATGAAAATGAGCTTTATCACTCATAATCATAATCGCCGATCAGTGCGAAGCTGAAAACGGTGGTCATTTAAGAGACATTATTTTTCATACTTAGTGTAAAAAAATTTTCCATTTTGTATATTATATAATCTGAGAAAAAAAATTTAAAAAAATTCATAAACGAAAAAGTTATTAAACTTTTAAACCCCATGGTAACTTTTGGCCCACCCTGTATTAATGTTCTCTATTTCAAGTAGTAAAATCAAAAAAAGTAGTGATACATCAGAAGAAAAAAATAAATAAAACAAGAGACTGACTGACCCAGTGATATATACAGCCTGTCTGACATGAACACAAAGCATACTTAAACATAGCAGAAATATGTATACAATACGTTGAACTGCAATACAATGAGAAAAAAACCATATATATAAAGCTTCAAATAAAACGCATAGGCGACCTCCCTTCATAAAACAAACATATAGCCTATTAATGTAAGCATAGTAACATTATCAAGCAGAACAATTTGGACAATTAAAATTTTAACATTTAGTTACCCATAACACCGACAAAGGATAGGCAGAAATTCCGACATGCAAAGTCATCTTGTATACTAGAGGAACCGTCGAGAGGCTAGATCTAAATTCACAGAAAACCACTTCGTTTTCTGTTGATCGCTTTTCAAGAAGAAAATAAATTTGTTTATTGTGATTTTACTAATTTAAAAGTACATTTAAATCAGTCTCATATCCATATGATGATCTTAACATAAAATTAAAACATGAACGTTATGCAGTTCTATATGATATGTATCTACTACTCGTATATGAAAAAATTTCAAGCGCTTGTAACTGCATCAGAGTTTAAGATAAAAGCTCCTTTTATTCAATAGCGGACCAATTGATATAGAAATTTAATTTGAAACAGCAAGTAAGGACCTCAGCTACTGCATTCTTATTCATGATCGTATAATAGTAAGTCCGGAAAGTATTTTAAATTAAGTAATATGAATGAAAAAAATGGTTTTAATAGACGTGTAAGGTTTCAAAACTAATTCGAATGATTTTCATTACAAAAAGAAGTAGCGGATTTTTTGAACAATAATGAGTATAAAAATTTCATTATAAAACTACCATTTGATTTTAAATGTTTATCAATAAAAAAGGAATGAGAAGCAAAGTGTTTAACAAAAAACTATCATCACCTAAGCTGGACTGCTGGATCAGTTTCATTTCAAAGCGTTTGTAATTTTTTAGAAGCCAATGCAAGATGTTCTAAAATATATGTAAAAGGTGAAGAAAAAAGAAGATGTTTGGAAAAAATTTTACACTGAAAAATTTATAACGTTGACTATATAGGCTACATCAACTTTAAACAAATGGAAATAAAATATATTAAATATTTAAATTTTACTTAAAACAGTAACTCCTCACAAACTTTTAAGTAAATACATCTAAAAATTAAAAGAACGTTTTTTAATTCCAAAAAAAATTATGGAGATATTTCACATCTATACACAAAAGACCAGGGGAATATTTACATCAGCAATAAAAGACTGCACATGACCAAAAAAATAAAAATTTACTTAAACAGGGAGCCACAGACTTATTTGTATGTACATACATACAAACATAAAATCAATTTGTAGATCCATATGTACATATGTACATATATTATCAAATTTCTTACCCATGCTCAAGTATTTATTGGATTTTAACAATCACACTTACATATCTACATCATGAAAACATACAAACCGTCCAAGCTATTGACGCTTGAAGACGAAAGTCGAAGAAGACAAATGTACTTAAATAAACAAACTTATCACAGAAGAGTCAATCTCTATCGCGCATACATACATACACACACAAAATCGCCACGATCGTACACAAGAATTTTGCAAAATCTGAAATTAATATTTATACAAATATAAACAAATTTCTGACCTACAGATAAAACCTACTTGATAAAATATAAAGCAATCTCATCCGCCAATATGAAAAACATACTAATATTAGGGAAGTTCAGATATATGATAATATTTTATAGCAAAAAATGTTCATATGAGAAACAATCTATTTCTACGTACATATAAATACTAGGGTGAGTAAATCACATACACACCTCACATACTAAAATTCATCTACGAAAAATTAAACCTATTTCAACCACGCCCCTCCCCTTACAAATCACAGTCAGCCTAAAGTTCTTACAGATATACATACACAAAATCTCAAGGTAACATACAATCTATCAATCTCAACAACCTAAATCACGATCAGCCTTAAACTCATATAGACATACATACACACAAATACGTATACATATACATGAACACCTTCACCTCACCTCTCATTAATCATGATCAGCCTTAAACTCCAACAGATATGCACACAAATTGTACGGTTATATAGGGTGTTTTTTTTAGAGGTATAGAACTTCGAATTGAAATAAAACACAAGAAAATCGTTTTAATGTCCATCAATTTGGCTTTATTGGAAGGATAATTTTATGCCATTAACGTTTAAATATGATTTCGGGCATGTGGCCGCCGCGGCTGGCTCGAATAAAGCCAATTCTACAGGTCCAATTTTCAACCACTTTTTCGAGCATATGGGGCCGTATGTTGGCAATAACGCCACGAATGTTGGCTTCCAAGTCCCCTAACGTTTCTGGTTTGTTGGCGTAGACGAGCGACTTCACATATCCCCAAAGAAAATAATCCAATGGTGTCAAATCACACGATCTTGGTGGCCAATCCATGGTTAACCGAATTAATTGCTCTGATGGACGATTATGTCGACCATAAAATGGACGGAGCTTGCGGTAAACTTCGCGAACTGAACCATTATTTTCGAAATAAATTTGCACGATTTGCAAGCGTTGTTCTTTTGTCAACCTGTTCATGATGAAATGGCAAACCAAACTAAATATTAATCACTTGACAGCTGACAAAATGGCCGCCAGTTAAAAAAGTGATGCCAACTTAAAGTTCTATACCTCAATAAAAAACACCCTTTATATTACATGAACACTTCGCCCCTCATAAATCACGATAAGCCTTAAATTTCCTACAGATATACATACACAAATTATCAAGGTCACATACAGTCGATCAATCTCAACAATCCAAATCACGATCAGCCTTAAACTCCTACAGACATACATGCACAAAAATTCCTACAGATATATAAACACCCAAATTCCTATAGATACATATTACAATAACACCACCCCGCCTACCTCAAATCAAGGACAGCCTTAAACAGCTACATATACATACATACATATACACACACATAGGCACATTCTATCTATCTATCACAACAACACCCTCCGTCACCTTAAATCACAATCAGCCTTAAACTACTACGAACATACATATACACAGATTCTCACTGATACGTATTACATGAACACTCTCACCTCGCCTTTCATAAATCACAGACAGTCTTAAACTCTTACAGACATACATACATACATACATGTACACAGATTCCCACGGATACATATTACAATAACTTCCCGCAATCCGCCAGTCGATCTACGATCAAATACACCCCGCCCCCCACAAGCACGCTTGGCTTAAATTCTAACAAGCATAAACGTCACCGAATTCCCACGGTTACATATCACAAAACACTACCCAAATCACGGTCAGCCTTAAAGTCTCACAATATAGACACACCCCGCCCTCCACCAATCACAGCCAGACTTCAATTCCTACAGCTAGACACACCCACAAATTTTCCGTCGGCATTAGGAAAAATCATTTCCATGTTTTCCCGTCGGCATTTGAAAAAAATAAACATGTTTTCCCGTCGGCATTCGAAAAAAATAAACATGTTTTCCCGTCGGCATTTGAAAAAAATAATCATGCATTGCCGTCGGCATTAGGAAAAATAATAAGGTTTTCCGTCGACGTTTGAAAAAAATAATCATGCATTGCCGTCGGCATTATTAAAATTTAATTTTCACTATTTCACCATTGGTATTAGGAAAAATCATCTCATGATTTTCCCGTTGGTATTAGGACAAATCATTTTCATGATTTTCCCGTCGGCATATATGTACTTATGAAATCTTAATCCTATGAAACCCCTTAATCCACCCCACAAACATACATACATATAAATTCTCACGGTCATAAAAAACCAGACTTATTGAACCGCCCTCGTATGTAGTAATAAAAAAAACTCCTTATGTAAACAAAAAACTCCTTATGTAAACAAAAAATTGGACGGACTTATTGAACCACCCTCGTAGGTATCAAATTTCACAAATTTCCAAGAATTTTAAAATTTGGGTAATTAAAATTTTAAAATTTTAATTGACCCAGTATCCCCAGTTCCCTACTACTGGCGACGAAGACAAAAAACTTTAGAACGTGTGTGCGTAAAAATGAGTTATGAAAACGATGTTTTAAAAGAAATGCTGATCCAACAACAAGCTTGGACAACTAAGATGCTTACGGAACAAAAAGAGTGGATGCAGACCGTTTTGGTTGCTGCTCAGGTTGGAACATCCGCAGGACAAATAATTAATGTACCGTCTTTCCATTAATTTAATAGAGATGTTCAGCCATGGGACTCATATGTAGAACAACTGGAGCAACATTTTGCTGCGTATTCTGTAAAAAGTGAAGAAAAGAAGAAATCATTCTTTTTGGCCTGGAGCGGTGAAGCTATATTTGAACTTTAAAAAAATTTATTTGGTGGGGAAAATTTGCAAATATTTGTACATATAATTGCTGCTCGGTATGAATTTCATAAACTTCTCTTGAAACCAAATCAAACGTACAAAAAATTGGTAGCAGAGCTTCGTGGAATTGCGCGAAACTGTAAATTTACTTGCTGTTTAAGTACCTGTGCTAAAGAATATACGGACGAAATGATACGTGAGATGATTATACTCTGCACAGCACATGATGCTGTGCGCATCTCCGCTAAAAGTTGCAACCGTCGTTAGCAGAAGTTCTGTTGATTGCAGAATCATACGAAGCCACAACGAAAAACGTACAAGTTATCAAAGAAAACAAGGAAGGTAATGCAGAAGGCGTTTCAAATGTAAGTTTTGTGCAGAATAAGATATTGCCAAAGCGCAATATAAAAAGAGAATACAAGTCTTGTACTGGCTGCGGTATATCACATGAGAGGGAGAATTGTAGATTTCGTTTTGTTGTTTGCCGTCAGTGTAATAAAAACGGGCATATAGCTGCCGTTTGCTTGTCAAATGACAAAAACAACAAGAAAAAAAAAATAAAAATTCAAACAACATTGAAATAGAAGAAGAAGGTGACTACAAATTGAGTATCACTGATTTAATAAAAACCGAACAAAATAAAATATTTATTGATGTCCAAATTGCCGACAAAATAATTAAATTTAAATTAGATTCGGGTGCGTCAACGTCAGTAATTACTAAAAAGACGTACGAACTGTTGAGAAAACCTAAGCTAGAAAACTATAGAAAGTCGCTTTTTGCTTATGGTTGTTTAAATGTTCTAGGTCAAATAGAAACAAAAGTCAAATTTGGTGATAAGAAGGCACTGGTATCAGTAGTTGTTACGGATATCGAAGTTGGAAATAATCGGTTTGGGGCAGATCTTTTTGAACAGTTTGGCTTTAAAATTGTTCAAGTCGCAAACTTGGAAATGGATGACATCGAAGAAAAAAGGCAGCAGCTCCTTGAAAAAATTTTAAATGTATTCGAAGAAGGCATTGGTACTATCAAATCGTTTAAAGGACGTTTATTTTTAAAAGACAATGCTATACCAAAATTTTACAAAAGCAGATCAATTCCTTTTGTTCAACTTCCTACATTTAAAAAGGAAGCTGAAAGAATGGTAAGTTTTGGTATGTGGAAACCAATTCAATTTAGCGATTGGACTTCACCAATAGTGTTAATTACAAAGTTAGATGGTTCTCTTCGGGTCTGCGGCGACTTCAAGGTGGCTGTAAATAATCGAATTGATATCCAACAATATCCAATGCCCACTCGTGAATTGTTGTTTCACAAGATTCGTTATGGCAAAATATTTTCCAAAATAGATTTACGAGAAGCATATCTTCAAATGGAGCTCGACGAGTCATCCAAGGGCATTCTAGTTGTAAATACGCCAGCAGGGTTATTTCGCCAGCTATTTATCAAAAATACTTAGAGCAATTACTACGAGGAATTGAAGGATGCGGCAATTACTTGGATGACATCGTTATTTCTGCTTCTAACATGGAAGAGCACCTGAATCGGTTAGAAAAAGTGCTTAGTATATTATCAGAACACGGTATAAGATGTAAATTGTAGAAATGTGAGTTTTTTAAAATAGAATATCTTTGACGACAAGTAGGTGCAAACGGTATTCTGCCAGATGAAGCTGGAATTCGTGCAGTTAGAGATCTTCGTGCACCACGTAATATTAAAGAAGTTGAAGCTTTTATTGGTTAAATTAATTACTATAATAATTTTATACCAAATTTTTCGCAAATTGCAGCACCTTCTAATCAACTATGAAAAAAAATGACAAGTTCATCTAGGGAAAGCAACAAAACGTGGCTTTTCAGATACTTAAGGATCGAATCGTGCAAGCTGCTGAGTTGGCTCATTTTCAAGAACACTTGCCTATTGTCCTTGCAACAGACGCCTCATCGTACGGAATGGGTGCTGTTATTTCTCATTTGTATCCGGATGGGACAGAGCGCCTTATATCATTCGCATTGAAGACGTCTGATGAACATCAACAGAGATATAGTCAAATTGAAAAAGAGGCTTTATCTATTATTTTTGGTGTGCAACGTTTTCATATTTTTTTATGGCCGTAAGTTCATACTGTTAAAGGACCATAAGCCACTGGTTACACTTTTTAGTCCAAACAAGCAATTGCCAACAATGACAGCGCATAGGATTCAACGAAAACATGTTTATTTTTTTCAAATGCCGACGGGAAAATCATCAAAATGATTTTTCCTAATGCCGACGGAAAATTTGTGGGTGTGTCTAGCTGTAGAATTTGAAGTCTGGCTATGATTCTTGGAGGACGAGGTGTGTCTTGCTGTAGGAATTGAAGTCTGGCTGTGATTGGTGGAGGGCGGGGTTTGTCTAGATTGTGAGAACTTAAGGCTGACCGTGATTTGGATAGGTGAGGGTGTTTTGTAATAAGTAACCGTGGGAATTCGGTGGCGTTTATGCCTGTTGGAATTTAAGCCAAGCTGTCCTTGGTGGGGGGCGGGATGTATTTGAGGTAGATCGACTGGTGGAGGGCGGGGTGTTGTTGTAATATGTATCCGTGGGAATCTGTGTATATGTATGTCTGTATGAGTTTAAGGCTGATCATGATTAATGGGAGGTGAGGTGAAGGTGCTCATGTATATGTATCCGTATTTGTGTGTATATATGTCTGTATGAGTTTAAGGCTGATCGTGATTTAGGTTGTTGAGATTGATAGATTGTATGTTACCTTGAGATTTTGTGTATGTATATCTGTAAGAACTTTAGGCTGACTGTGATTTGTGAGGGGAGGGGCGTGGTTGAAATAGATTTAATTTTTCGTAGATGAATTTTAGTATGTGAGGTGTGTATGTGATTTACTCACCCTAGTATTTATATGTACGTAGAAATAGATTGTTTCTCATATGAACATTTTTTGCTATAAAATATTATCATATATCTGAACTTCCATAATATTAGTATGTTTTTCATATTGGATTATGAGATTGCTTTATATTTTATCAAGCTTAAATTTGTCCAGTGTTAAAGTCTGTAGGTCAGAAATTTGTTTATATTTGTATAAATATTAATTTCAGATTTTGCCAAATTCTTGTGTACGATCGTGGCGATTTTGTGTGTGTATGTGTGTATGCGCGATATAGATTGACTGGTCTGTGATAAGTTTGTTTATTTAAGTACATTTGTCTTCTTCGACTTTCGTCTTCAAGCGTCAATAGCTTGGAGAACGGTTTGTATATTTTCATGATGTAGATATGTAAGTGTTATTGTTAAAATCCAATAAATACTTAAGCATGGGTAAGAAATTTGATAATATATGTACATATGTACATATGGATCTACAAATTGATTTTATGTATGTATGTACATACAAATAAGTCTGTGGCTCCCTGTTTAAGTAAATTTTTTTTTGGTCATATGCGGTCTTTTATTGTTGATGTAAATATTCGCCTGGTCTTTTGTGTATAGATGTGAAATATCTCCATAGTTTTTTTTTTTAATTAAAAAACGTTCTTTTAATTTTTAGATGTATTTATTTAAAAGTTTGTGAGGAGTTACTGTTTTAAGTAAAATTGAACTCCTCTCTAGTTGTAGTCACTATAGTAGAAATATTTAATATATTTTTTTTCCATTTGTTTAAAGTTGATGTAGCCTATATAGTCAACGTTATAAATTTTTCAGTGTAAAATTTTTTCCAAACATCGTCTTTTTTCTTCACCTTTTACATATATTTTAGAACATCTTGCATTGGCTTTTAAAAAATTACAAACGCTTTGAAATGAAACTGATCCAGCAGTCCAACTTAGGTGATGATAGTTTTTTGTTAAACACTTTGCTTCTCATTCCTTTTTTATTGGTAAACATTTAAAATCAAATGGTAGTTTTATAATGAAATTGTTATACTCATTATTGTTGAAAACATCCGCTACTTCTTTTTGTAATGAAAATCATTCGAATTAGTTTTGAAACCTTACACGTCTATTAAAACCATTTTTTTCATTCATATTACTTAATTTAAAATACTTTCCGGACTTTCTATTATACGATCATGAATAAGAATGCAGTAGCTGAGGTCCTTGCTTGCTGTTTCAAATTAAATTTCTATATCAATTGGTCCGCTATTGAATAAAAGGAGCTTTTATCTTAAACTCTGATGCAGTTACAAGCGCTTGAAATTCTTTCATATACGAGTAGTAGATACATATCATATAGAACTGCATAACGTTCATGTTTTAATTTGATGTTGACTGATTTAAATGTACTTTTAAATTAGTCAAATCACAATGAACAAACTTATTTTCTTCTTGAAAAGCGATCAACAGAAAACGAAGTGGTTTTCTGTGAATTTAGATCTAGCCTCTCGACTGTTCCTCTAGTATACAAGATGACTTTGCATGTCGGAATTTCTGCCTATCCTTTGTCGGCGTTATGGGTAACTAAATGTTAAAATTTTAATTGTCCAAATTGTTCTACTTGATAATGATACTATGCTTACATTAATAGGCTATATGTTTATTTTATGAAGGGAGGTCGCCTATGCGTTTTTTTTGAAGCTTTAGATGATATGTTTTTTTTTCTCATTGTATTGAAGTTCAACGTATTGTATACATATTTCTGCTATGTTTAAGTTTGCTTTGTGTTCATGTCAGACAGGCTGTATATATCACTGGGTCAGTCAGTCTCTTGTTTTATGTATTTTTTCTTCTTATGTATCACTTCTTTTTTTTTTTTTTTGATTTTACTACTTGAAATTGAGAACATTAATATAATTATAGTGAAAACTTAAGCTTTCAAAATAAATTACAACACAGTGTAATATTCAGTAACACATAATATTATCACTTTTTATAGTGAAAATTGTACATTTTCCATTTCGAAAGCTCTAGCAAGCGAAATTTTAAAATATGCCCATGGGCTATTATAATTGATTTTCACTCTATTCATTTCTATAGCTATCAACTCTTTAGAAAATATAGATAAACTACATAAATTGGACTTAGATTTCCAATATGTAAGAATGTATATGTGTATGAATTAGTATCAGACAAACTTACTGAATAAATATGGACTTCAACTGGAATCATGCTGAAGCATACGTAAATTGTAAAATGCAATGTAAGCAGATCTTACTTTATATCTTTATCTGTATGAGTATTAAATAAATTTACAGAAAAAATATTGAAAGCATGCCGAAGCATGCAAATTTAAAAGAATTCCTCACGTCACATAATTTTGTAAGCAAAGAAATACTATGACTCTATGCTAAATGAAATACATAAATATGTATCTACTTTGTAAAAGAATAAAAAGAGCGAAATCGTAAATTCTAATAGTATAGATTTTTTACTGAAACACCACTACATCTCGGACGCTTGCGTCACTATGGACAAAAGCATGCTAAGACATGCATGTTAGAAAAATATAAAAACCTGATAGAAGGTGATGAGGACCTTTTTTAAGTGAGAAATCATAATATCTGAATCCGATACAACTCAAACTACATCACCAACAATAACTTCAAGGGGTCAGCCAGCAAATCTGATGTAGAAATATTTGAAGCAAAAATTCCTTCAAATGTAGATATTCCAATGTTTCTGACACTATATGAAAACACCTAGGCAGAATTCATGGTGGAGGTGACTGAGTTTTTGAAGATCGATTTGGTGCAATACTTGTTTATTAAACATGTATTTCTTTAGTATGTAAACCAATTTCTACATACATACATATATTCGCATATATGTATGTAGATATTAATACATTTGCATATGTACAGACTCACATATGTATCTATTTTCATTAAAAATAATGGATTTAAAAATTATACAGGGTGGGCCAAAAGTTACCTTAGGGTTTAAAAGTTTAATAACTTTTTCGTTTATTAATTTTTTTTTATTTTTTTCTCAGATTATATAATATATAAAATGGAAAGTTTTTTACACTAAGTATGAAGAATAATGTCTCTTAAATTACCACTGTTTTCAGCTTCGCACTGATGGGCTCGTTTTAGAGCATTTTCCATAATATCTTCCAAGATTTCTGCAACAATGTTTGCCTTGAGTTCAAGGATTGTCTCTGGCTTGTTCACATACACTCGCTACTTCAAATAACCGCAAAGAAAATAGTCGGGTGCTGTCAAAACTGGCGATCGCGCTGGGCCAAATTATTTCCGAATTTCTGGAAATTATTCGCTCTCCAAAAATTTTACTTAAAATTGCCATTGTATCTCGGGCAGTGCGGGCAGTGGCTCCGTCCTGCTGAAACCACATACCAGGTATGTTTTCAAGAGCAAGACGTAAAAAATGTTCTATCATAAACCGATACCGCTCTCCATTTACGGTTACAGCACTTCCATCTTCATTCTCGAAGAAGTAAGGCCCAATGATATTTTCAGATGTGATCCCACACCATATTGTACACCTAATGGGGTGCAATTGGCGTTTATGAATGGCTCTTGGATTTTCAGAACCCCAGAACCTACAGTTCTGCTTATTAACAAAGCCATTCAAATGAAAATGAGCTTTATCACTCATAATCATAATCGCCGATCAGTGCGAAGCTGAAAACGATGGTCATTTAAGAGACATTATTTTTCATACTTAGTGTAAAAAAATTTTCCATTTTGTATATTATATAATCTGAGAAAAAAAATTTAAAAAAATTCATAAACGAAAAAGTTATTAAACTTTTAAACCCCATGGTAACTTTTGGCCCACCCTGTATTAATGTTCTCTATTTCAAGTAGTAAAATCAAAAAAAGTAGTGATACATCAGAAGAAAAAAATAAATAAAACAAGAGACTGACTGACCCAGTGATATATACAGCCTGTCTGACATGAACACAAAGCATACTTAAACATAGCAGAAATATGTATACAATACGTTGAACTGCAATACAATGAGAAAAAAACCATATATATAAAGCTTCAAATAAAACGCATAGGCGACCTCCCTTCATAAAACAAACATATAGCCTATTAATGTAAGCATAGTAACATTATCAAGCAGAACAATTTGGACAATTAAAATTTTAACATTTAGTTACCCATAACACCGACAAAGGATAGGCAGAAATTCCGACATGCAAAGTCATCTTGTATACTAGAGGAACCGTCGAGAGGCTAGATCTAAATTCACAGAAAACCACTTCGTTTTCTGTTGATCGCTTTTCAAGAAGAAAATAAATTTGTTTATTGTGATTTTACTAATTTAAAAGTACATTTAAATCAGTCTCATATCCATATGATGATCTTAACATAAAATTAAAACATGAACGTTATGCAGTTCTATATGATATGTATCTACTACTCGTATATGAAAAAATTTCAAGCGCTTGTAACTGCATCAGAGTTTAAGATAAAAGCTCCTTTTATTCAATAGCGGACCAATTGATATAGAAATTTAATTTGAAACAGCAAGTAAGGACCTCAGCTACTGCATTCTTATTCATGATCGTATAATAGTAAGTCCGGAAAGTATTTTAAATTAAGTAATATGAATGAAAAAAATGGTTTTAATAGACGTGTAAGGTTTCAAAACTAATTCGAATGATTTTCATTACAAAAAGAAGTAGCGGATTTTTTGAACAATAATGAGTATAAAAATTTCATTATAAAACTACCATTTGATTTTAAATGTTTATCAATAAAAAAGGAATGAGAAGCAAAGTGTTTAACAAAAAACTATCATCACCTAAGCTGGACTGCTGGATCAGTTTCATTTCAAAGCGTTTGTAATTTTTTAGAAGCCAATGCAAGATGTTCTAAAATATATGTAAAAGGTGAAGAAAAAAGAAGATGTTTGGAAAAAATTTTACACTGAAAAATTTATAACGTTGACTATATAGGCTACATCAACTTTAAACAAATGGAAATAAAATATATTAAATATTTAAATTTTACTTAAAACAGTAACTCCTCACAAACTTTTAAGTAAATACATCTAAAAATTAAAAGAACGTTTTTTAATTCCAAAAAAAATTATGGAGATATTTCACATCTATACACAAAAGACCAGGGGAATATTTACATCAGCAATAAAAGACTGCACATGACCAAAAAAATAAAAATTTACTTAAACAGGGAGCCACAGACTTATTTGTATGTACATACATACAAACATAAAATCAATTTGTAGATCCATATGTACATATGTACATATATTATCAAATTTCTTACCCATGCTCAAGTATTTATTGGATTTTAACAATCACACTTACATATCTACATCATGAAAACATACAAACCGTCCAAGCTATTGACGCTTGAAGACGAAAGTCGAAGAAGACAAATGTACTTAAATAAACAAACTTATCACAGACCAGTCAATCTCTATCGCGCATACATACATACACACACAAAATCGCCACGATCGTACACAAGAATTTTGCAAAATCTGAAATTAATATTTATACAAATATAAACAAATTTCTGACCTACAGATAAAACCTACTTGATAAAATATAAAGCAATCTCATCCGCCAATATGAAAAACATACTAATATTAGGGAAGTTCAGATATATGATAATATTTTATAGCAAAAAATGTTCATATGAGAAACAATCTATTTCTACGTACATATAAATACTAGGGTGAGTAAATCACATACACACCTCACATACTAAAATTCATCTACGAAAAATTAAACCTATTTCAACCACGCCCCTCCCGTCACAAATCACAGTCAGCCTAAAGTTCTTACAGATATACATACACAAAATCTCAAGGTAACATACAATCTATCAATCTCAACAACCTAAATCACGATCAGCCTTAAACTCATACAGACATATATACACACAAATACGGATACATATACATGAGCACCTTCACCTCACCTCCCATTAATCATGATCAGCCTTAAACTCCTACAGACATACACACAAATTGCCACGGTTAGATATTACATGAACACTTCGCCCGTCATAAAACACGAAAAGCCTTAAATTTCCTACAGATATACATACACAAATTCTCGAAGTCACATACAATTGATCAATCTCAACAATCCAAATCACGATCAGCCTTAAACTTCTACAGACATACATGCACAAAAATTCCTACAGACATATAAACACCCAAATTCTTATAGATACATATTACAATAATACCGCCCGCCTATTTCAAATCAAGGACAGCCTTAAACTGCCACATATACATACATACACACACACACACACATACGCACATTCTATCTATCTATCTATCTATCACAACAACACCCTCCCCCACCTCAAATCACAATCAGCATTAAACTCCTACAAACATACATAGACACATATTCCCACGGACACGTATTATATGAACACTCTCACGTTGCCTTTCATAAATCACACACAGCCTTAAACTTCTACAGACATACATACATACATGCACACAGATTCCCACGGATACATATTACAACAACACCCCGCCCTCCACCAGTCGATCTACCTCAAATACATCCCGCCCCCCACCAAGGACAGCTTGGCTTAAATTCCAACAGGCATAAACGCCACCGAATTCCCATGGTTACATATTACAAAACACCCTCACCTTTCCAAATCACGGTCAGCCTTAAGGTCTCACAATCTAGACACACCCCGCCCTCCACCAATCACAGCCAGACTTCAATTCCTACAGCAAGACACACCTCGTCCTCCAAGAATCATAGCCAGACTTCAAATCCTACAGCTAGACACACCCACAAATTTTCCGTCGGCATTAGGAAAAATCATTTTCATGATTTTCCAGTCGGCATTTGAAAAAAATAAACATGTTTTCCGTCGGCATTTGAAAAAAATAAAAATATTTTCCCGTCGGCATTTGGATATCATACACATATAAAAGTTTCAAAACTATAAACCCCTTAATGTATTCCCACAAAATATTCTGCGCACAAGTTCCCACGGTCATACATACATACAAACATACATACACTTAATATAAACAAAAAACAGTTAATGTAAACAAAAAACACTTAATGTAAACAAAAAAACTCCTTATGTAAACAAAAAATTGGACGGACTTATTGAACCACCCTCGTAGGTATCAAATTTCTTAAATTTCCAAGAATTTTAAAATTTGGGTAATTAAAATTTGAAAGTTTTAAATTTTAATTGACTCAGAACCCCAATCCCCTACTACTCATTGTCGCGGCTACCGATTGGTCCTGGCAAGGAATTTGATAATAATGAGTATTGCAACTCAGTGGTAGAACTAAAAATGCCAATTAACATCTAAACGAACATACTTGTAAAGATCCAATACTCAAAAACGACGTCCTGTTTTTAGAATCATCAAACTGCTCTCGCACTGTCATACCTACAACAATTAAGAAAGAAATTTTAAAATTATTGCACGAAGGTCATTGGGGAATCGTAAAAATGAAAACATTGGCTAGACAACATTGCTGGTGGGTAGGTATGGATAAAGAGATAGAAATAATGACCGCTGCATGTGAAGTCTGCAGTTTGCATGGATCAAGTTCTGTGCAACAATACTTTGCACAGGACTTTGCTGCTCCCCATTTTTGGTAGTATGTGGCTACTTTGTGTTGATGCTTATTCAAAATATCCATTTATTTGCCAGATGTCATCAACAACGTCTTCAGCTACTATATCGTTGTTATCCATTATTTTTTCTATTGAAGGACTGCCAGAAGTATTAGTTAGTGACAATGGTCCACAGCTTACATTCGACGAGTTTAAACAATTTTGCTTCGCTAATGGTATACAACACTTGACAACAGCACCTTTCCATCCAGCCTCCAATAGACTAGCGGAACGTTTTGTACGTACATTCAAGACGTCAGTAGCCAAAAATATCGAAGATGGATTATCAGTTAAAGCCGCTGTGTTGAAATATTTATCGACTTATCGTTCTATGCCAAACTCCGAAGGGAGAACACCATCTGAGTTACTTCATGGCCGTAAAATACGAACACTTCTAACTCAATTGCCGAGAGGAAAACACTAAAAGATGATACAGGAAGAGAAAATCAGATACCCAAATACAAAATTTATGAACTTGTGTATCTTCGAAACTTCAGAAGGGGACCAAAATAATTAATGATTAATGATTGGGAAGATGGTATATATAGTCAAAACTGACTGCAACACTTGCAAAAGACATCAAAACCAGCTGAAGCCTAGATATGAGTCGCATGAACTAACAAAGCCTTTTCTTAGACAATACA